>JAQFZN010000036.1:0-81541 GCA_034687075.1 Geophilus carpophagus | reverse complement strand
ACCAGCCTAAAACTAACTTTTCTAAAACCATTAAAACCAGCCTAAAACTAACTTTTCTAAAACCATTAAAACCAGCCCAATTTTTATTTTCAAATAAAACTATTGTTTTTTTAAACCATTTCCTGGCTTTCTCCAAACATAAACTACACTATCTGTGCCAAATAAGTTGATTTTAAACTCATCTGACCACAAAACATTTTTCCAATCAGCAACAGTCCAATGTTCATGATCATGTGCCCATTTAAGTCTTGATTTTTTGTTTTTATCAGATATGAAAGGCTTCTTCCATGTTTTTCTTTCATTTGATCCTTTTTTAGTAGTCTGTTTCACATTGTTTGGGCATTCAGACCAATTCCATACACTTCAGCTATTTCAGATTTTATTTTTGAAGCTGATACATGGAAATTTTGCTTAACCTTCTTCAAAATCACCTTGTCCATCCTTGGTATTGTCTTTCTTTTTTGTCCATGTCCTATTTGGTTTCTCACCATTTTTTTAAAATATGTTATGTAATAATGCTTTTAACAGTATTCACATTAAAACCAATTAATTTTGAAATTTTACAATATTCCAGTCCATTGTTTACAAGGATAATGATTAATTTCCTTTCGGGAACTGTTAGCTCTTTCACTTTTGTCATTTCAATGAAAATAATAAATGAATTTGTATGCAAATTAACTTAGTAGTGTATAGGGTATTAAATTTTTTTATCTGATTTTGTTAGTGTAGCTAACTTTGAAAAAATACACTCATACCTTGCTATACGGCTGCTATTTATACAACATTTTGCTATAACGGCCTTTTTCGATTTACGGCCCACAATCTCTGTTTGCAGGCTGTAGGCCACCTTTTTTCCTATTTTGCCTTGAGTGTGCAGCCTGTTTCGGCATATACTTTCACATGTATGACCTGCTTGGCATACATTTTCCTTGTTTGACCTGTTTTGGCATACACTCTGCTTGGTCACCTAACACTTTCCTATCTCCTATCTTTTTCTATGTTGTGTTTCTTCTGTTTATTTTCTGTTATCACTACTGTGTATTTATTTATTAATAATATTTTATTATTGTGGCATTCTAGATTTTACCAAGGAGGAAAAGATAAACCCCTAGGCTCTGAATCCATTAATCCTCTCCATTGAGTAGCTTCCTGAGCACGTAACTTTTGAGTTAGAAGTTCCTGATCCCAAATGGCAATTCTTTTGAGGAGAAGAAGCATTCAAACCTTTTGTTTTAGTATTTAGATTGTTTAGCTATCTTAGTTATTTTGTTATATTTATATTAGTTTGTATTTTATATTATGTAAATTAAAACTTATGTGAGCTAATTAGCATATTGCATTGTTGTTTAATTATTTTCATTCATTATTTTATATTACTTTATGATATATTACATTTTTATATTCTTTATTAATTTATAGTTTTAGTTGCCATCTTAGCTTTATTCAATTGGGCAACAAAGTATGTAGTTTGTAGTGTAATGTGCTTGTCATTAATTAATTATTTCCCAGAATTCAACACATAGTTCCATAAACCGTCACAACATATGGAGATTATGTTGTTTTTACTTACAATAGGTACAATTTTATTAATTTTAAGGTTAATACAGATGAAATTACACAAAAATTTAATCCAGAAACATTAATCAAACTTATAAATGAACTTAAAAAAGGAAACCCACTCGATTTACTAGAGAATTATGAATTTTTTCAACTTTACAATATTTTTACAACACCTGAACTTGCTTTAGAAAAATTACAAAATTTTACTGAAACTTATTCAAATGTTTCTGAAAAATGTATACAAGATTTTTCAGCTTTTACTTTTGGATTAATTCGACTACAAAACTGGTCTATTCAAAGTGAGTATTATTTTAAGTTAATATAATGATTTAATAATTATTTATTTCTTCTTTATTCTAGTGCTTGATGCTTATGGAAAAATAGGCAGTGGAATTAAACAAGGAAATGTTATTTGGCCAGGCAGTTTCTCTGAATGTAATAGTGTTACCCAAGGCCCAACTCATATTAATTTAAGTTCAGATGTACCCATGGAAACTCTTAAACCATTTAATAATCAATACTGTTGGATAACTGCAAAACCAAATATGACATTTCCAGAAACTGTCACCAGTGTGAGTATTTAAAATTGCATTTTCAAAAAGTATATATTAATGAAATTTTATTATTTGCATACAGTTAGAATAATTTTTGAATATAAGAGTGGCAGCTTGCATACCTGATTCCTGTGCTGCTGATGATTTAAATATATTACTACAGTTTATTAACGGTAATTTGATTTTTAAATGCAAATTTTGTTTTTTCTATTCTAAATGTTTTGTTAATTATTAACACTCAATTAGTCCCAATCTTCTGAGTAACAATTGTAAATAAGGCCCTCCAAGAGGTTTGGTTAAAAAATTGGCCAACATCTTGTCTCCCAGAACATGTTTGATCACAATCCCATACTGTTCTATGGCTTTTTTTACAATTTAAACTTTGTGATTGAGGTACTTTGTATGAGTTTTTCTCTCTCCACTCTGCAATAATTGTACAGTGTTCAAGCTGTCACAAAAGAAGGTGCTTTCAATATCTGAATATCCTCTTAAATTGCTTTCTTTTTTCTTAAAAGTCAAACAGTAATGTATCATCCCCTTCAAATACCTTATCACCTTCAACACATTGAAGTGTATCTCTTTTGGATTATGATTGTACAGAGAGAGAGCACTCATTGCATAACAGATATCTAATCGTATATTCCCAATGTATATAATTTCAATGCCCTCTTGTATTTTATTCATGATTGAGGTCTTGAATAATTCACTGGAACTCACACTCAAAGAGTCATCAACACAGACGCCAAGAAACTTCTCCATTCTTTAATATATATAGACAGTGATCATGTGGCGATTGTTTGAACCCAATGTCCTTTAGAACCGTAAACAACTTCTCAAACCCACACCTTACAGGTGCTACATTTTAATAATTTTTGAGTATTTAAGGTATAATAAACACATTTTTCTCTTGGCCTTTTTGGCAACCGTTTGCTCGTTTAACGTATGCAACTTACTTAATTCATTTTGCTATAATTCCTTTATTTGTTTCGGGCACTGAAGTGCCTCCTCATTTTTCACATCTTCTGATGGTTAGTAATAAAAATTTAGTTTTATTAGTATTTTTTAATTTTAATAATCTATTTCTTTTTTTTTCTAGTTTTGTATATTTATTGCCAGCACAGCTTGTTCTTATTTTGCTGCAATTTTCATTTCTTTAGCATTTGAAGCTCCTTTCATGGCTTTAGAAAAATTACTTTTATAAATATATTCACAAAATATTTTAAGCATTAATAAACAAATGAATAAAATTAAATTAAAAAAATCAAGCATCAATTATCGAGTAAATTTAGCAAATAATGTAATGGATTAGGACATTTGAAACAGACTGTTACTTTTTATTATTTCATAGACTCATTTCATAACTTAAAATTTTTATAAAAATGTAAAACAAATGATTGTACCAATATTTTAATATCTACATAATCAAATTTCTTCAATAAAATATTCTCACGTTATCTACAATTAAGAAAAGAAATTCATTTTGTGGGCAGGATATAGCATAATCAATCTTTTCATTTGGCATAATTTTGCAGCACAATCACTTTTCAATAAAATGTTCATCGTTTCCCCATAGTAAATTATTAAGACTAGTTCATCCAGTTTCTTGTTCCATTGACATTTTGAGTGCTGCTTCTAACATGGCCTCTTCAGATAATTCATCACTTATCCCACCTTTACTGGCAGATGAAGATATGTCTGATTTTGGATTGCTAGGACTCGGTGCATTCATTTTTGAATTTGTAACTGAGTCTCCCAATACAACTTCAGATGCTGTTTGTAATTGTTTACACCGAACTTCCGTATACTGGATTTTTTCATCACTACACTTATGTGAACCTGATGGCATGTTGGCATTGTATTCTGAAAATAATAAAAAAAATCAAAATTGAGAAAACAAAACCGAGTCGCTAAAATAGCAAATCGAAAGTGACGTTTAATCATCGAAACAATGCACAACAGGTAAACAACCTATTATTTACCTTGTAAGCTTAACCTGAGTGCTGCGTCTAATTGGGCATCTTCATCCTCAGCCCCATTTTTATTCTCTTTCCCATTGCTTTTAGCTTCCTGTTGGGATTTTAATTCAGATATTAAACGTGGTTTGATTAATTGCACAGCTGGTGTGAGCCGTAAATAATTATCAGCTTCACATTCCGGAAACAATCCCTGAACGATAAATATTGAATAACCTAAAAAAAAATAAAAAATAACTTCAAACTTCGACTCACTTAAAAATTGAAAACAAAATTAATATGTATACCTTCTTGTTGTAATTGTGCCAAAAACATGGCAAGATATGTGTCCGATATTAGTTCTGGTCCCGTAAGTAATGAATTCAAATTAAACCACTGTTTCCCCAATTTACGTACAGTAAACCAGTGATCACGGTAATTACAAATGAAAGCCAATTGATGACTGAAATAAATTGTTTTAAGTTAATAAATATTTATTTATCATTTACAACCCACTTCCAAAAAGGTTCAGCCACATTCTATATTTTATGGTTTGTAAATTTAAAAATTATTTATAAAAAAAAAAAAATAATTTAGTAAAATTATAAAACAACTACATGATAGATATAAATTTGCATGTCATGTTGTTAAGAACTCTTCATCTAACCCTCTCAAAAGTCAAGGATTTGGTAAAAAACAGTGAAATTGAAAGCATTTGAATTTGAAAATCTACTCGTTGACCTAAACTTACAAATTAATGTGAAATAGAATATTAAAATCTGTAATTGTGAATAAAAGGCATTCAAACAGCATCAGAAATTACACATTTGTGGAATAATGAAAGAAATAAGAAAATTTCTACATCAACTTGCAGAAAACACAAACCCTTGCACACACAAAAACAAAAAAACTAGGGTTCTCTGGGCCCAAGAACACAGTATCGAAACTCCCCAGAGATGGATTAAGTTATATTTTCAGATGAATCTAGGTTTGAAGTCTATATAGGCACCAAGTTTCCACATGTGGTCTGCAAAAAAAAGAAGCATTTCATCCAGATTGTTTGTATCCTACAGTAAAGTTTCACACAAATTTAATGGTTTGGAGCTGCATAAATAACTGAAAAATTGAGAAACTTCCTATAATTGATGGGACTGTTAAGACGCTTAATTACATTATTATTTTAGAGGAAAATATGCTTCAATCAATTCAAAAATTATATTCAAATTGTGACTTTATGTAATTTCAATATCTAATTTAAATTGTCACATAATATTGAAAAAAAAATTTTCAAAAATTAAATAAATAATTTAAATAAGTATTTCATTTCTATATAGTTCAGAAAACTATTTTATTTTCAAATAATAACATTTAACACCCCTGAATCACAAAAATATTAATGAGCAAGCATAATGGCCGAACCATTTTGACACTAAAAAAGTGGCCAAACTATTTTAAAATTAGTTGCTTCATTTAAAATCTAAATAAAACTATAAGTTTTTCATCAAATTTTAAAAGTGAATAGTGATCCTGAAAGCAAAAAATGCGATCTTTAAGAATATTATATCAAAATTAATCAAAATTGTATTTTTCATTTTTTTAAAACAATTTTTAAATTTAAATTTACAAACCATAAAATATAGAAGGTGGCCAAACCTTTTTGGAAGTGGGTTGTATTATGTACTGTTTTTGAAAATAAGGGTTAATTTGACTTAATTTAATGAGCATGCACAAATGGTTGATAAAATGGAATCTAGCTTTGATGATATTCTGCATTAAAAATAACTAAACGCCAATACAAGCCTTTAGAACAAAATAATGGTCAACTTGAATTACATCATCAAATTCAATGTTTAATACTTACACTGGATTTACATTAGCTGCTAATGCTAATGGATTTCTGCTATTATATGGAATAAGTTCCAAGTTCCACACTTTAAGTGCACTGGCAATTACTTGGATGGAAAAATAACCACTGTCATCCATATTTATCGATGGTTGCTAAAGGGATAAGATTCAGAAATTAAATAAATGTTTTTTTTATTTTTTAAAACCAAATTTATGTACACACTTCCAAAAATCGTTGATATTCCTCACTATTAACACCGGCTTCAGCCATTCGTTGGCGTTCAGCTTCGTCCATTTGTTGTGCTAATGTGGCTAGATCAACTGCCGTAAAATATTCTCCTTGTAAAAGTGCATTCAGACAATGCTGAGCACACAATGAACCATCTTGCTGAAAAATAGAAATAATTGTAAAATCACTGGAATTCTGACTCTGCTTGATAGTGGATTGGGAGAAATTTGATTCTTTTTTATCTGTTTGTTTTTACAAATTATCAAAATTATGTTAAGTATATCAATACACGTATTAAAAAATCGAATGGTAAAGGATTTTAGAATGTTTAACAGTGAGTGTTGGTGTTAAACATCATTCATTCTTACCTTTTCGTGAAAAATATACTCCATTTTGGTAGCATTACGTCATATCCTGATATAAATGCTGCGCAATCGTTTATTCTATTAAATTGTTTGTTACGAGTTTTTTATTTTTCTAAAAATTACTTTAATGAGAAAAGTATAGTCATAGATTATAGTGTTGTTTAAAGATTTTATAAAATTAAAATGTTTGATTTTTAAACCGAAAAAATGACGTCATAAGCCTTAGAACTGTAAATCGACCAATCACAGTTTAGAATTCGGCGCGCACCTTTTGGATTTGATTTTTCAAATCTGGAAGGAATTTAAAAGTTAAAAGGGGCGATGGAGATTTAGAAAAGAGTAACGATCTATTTGATGATTTGTTTAAATACTTTTTGCATGGAAAATGCCATTCAATTTAGACGATTTTGAAGTTTTATCACGAGCAAGTGGAACAGGTGAGAGAAATGCAGGTGTGAAAAGTTCTCATTGGATCAAAGTTAAAAGAAAATCTGATGGACAGGTAAGTTTTTTCTTTTAATTTTTATCACCCTTTACCAAATATAAATTTATTAACATTTTTAATTTTTATTTTCAGTATTTTATTTTGAAAGAATTAAACTACGATTGGTTTTCTATCAAGGAAAAAGAAATTCTTTTAACTGAGCTGACTCAAATTCAAAACCAGAAACAAAATTATGTGTTACCATGTTACGATTTGATCGATATTGCATCTACAACAACAATTTTCGTTATAACTGAGTATTGCGAGAATGGGAATTTACAAGATTTGATAAATAGATGCCGAAATGATGGGTAAGATTAATTCAAACATTAAAAATTAATTAAACTAACTTTTAAAAATATATTTTTAGAACACATCTTCATGGAAACTTCATTTGGAAAGTTCTTTACCAAGTTTTAAAATCATTGGAAACTGTTATCTTCCCTAAAAAAAACGAATTGGCATTATATCATCATATTCTACCAAAATATATATATTTAGACTCAAAATGGAATATTAAATTAGGAGTTGTAGAAATGGTTTTAGACCGTTATTTCTGTTTCCAGAATTCATTTCGTACATTACCTTGGTTTATTTCACCAGTAAATATTAATTTATCATTAATTTTTTCAGTGATAGATTTTTTTGATCAAATCTTTTCAAATATTTAATCCAGGAACAAATTAAAAAACCCTGCACTGCAAAATCGGAAGTGTGGTCAGTTGGATGTTTCATTTACGAATTATGCGCCTTGATGCCACCTTTTACTGCTGTAAATTGGACCCACATGATGACAAAATTAAACCAGGATAATAATATACAAAGAATACCATGGATTTATTCAGACGAGTTGCATAACATCATTTGTGAAATGCTTACTGTTAAGGTTTGTAATTAAACCGATATCATTTATTATTTTAAATGAAAATAAAATATTTGTAGGAAGATGAAAGACCAAGTATAGGAAAGTTGCTTTCTAAACCAATTTTTGCTCCTTTTCTATCCAAAATGAAGAAACATGAATCGCATAGTTCCATGTGGGACATCATTTGCCAGCAAAAGTTAAAAGGGATTAGTCATAAGGAAAAAGTGTTGGGTTTACGAGAAAAGAATTTAAATGAAAGACAAATTGAGATTGAAGGTATTTTGATAATTGATTTATAGATTTGGGATTAATAATTGTGAAATAAAAATTATCTAGAATCAGAAAGAAAACTTAATGTTAAAATGAAGAATTTACAGGATCAATTGGATCGGTAGGAATATTTAAAAATTAAAAAATATGCCTGAAAATACAGTAATTAAAATTCAAAAATAAAAAAATGATTTAATTATTTTAGAGCTGAAAAAATTGTTGGGCAGATTACTATTAATAGAACATTTGCAAGTGCACCTGAATTAAATACAGGTATATTGTCAATTTAATTAATTTTTTAATTTTTTTGATAACATTTTAAATAAAATTTCATGTTTTAGTTGATGCTCGACCACCGCTTCCAGTTAAAGAAAAGAAAAAAGTTCACTTTAAATTCGAACAACCAGAAAAAGAAAATTCGACACATTTTGAATTCGTAAAAAACAGACAAGAGTTAGAAAAACGACTTCAAAAGGCACAAATTAGAGCTTTGGGTATTCGAACTGAAGAGATCCAATCTCGACATCAATCAATGCTACCAAGATAATTTTTCTTTTTTATTTTAAACCCAGTGTTTTATTTTTACATGTATTTAGAACAAGTTATGAACTACTTAACCATTTACTTTTGTAATTAACTAGAATAAAATAACAAGTCTTATGTTATTAATTACTAATTTTAAATTATTTTCAATAATTTAATTTCGAACAAGAACATCAGGAACGAAATTGGCCATGAGGCCACGGCACTTTTCCTTCAGGTAATACATCTTCTCCATACAATTTGCTCTTTCCTCGGTAGAATGTCATCCGATTGGTTTCGTCTCGATCCAATCTCCATCCGATAAAGCCCATAATAAATGGTAATACCAATCCAAAAACTCTGCCTCTAAAATAAATAGATAAAAATTTAATTATTATTTAATGCTATTATTATTTCCGAACAACGTACTGAGTTAATGGTGCCATTATTTAGCTGACTTGGTTAACGAAGTTTTGTATTTTTGGGTATGGTAATAATCGACCAGGATTATGGAGCCCAAAACTACTGGAAAGAGAATAGAGATTCGATAACGACGCCAAAATTTTAAAGCTTTAGCAGCGCCACTTAATTGTTCAGGATTAGGTAACGATTCCATAAAAATGCGTACCTATATTAAATCTTAAAAAGATAATGAGTTATCACACAAAAAAATGCTTTTCAAGTGATTTAAGTAAGCACTCACCGAATTACCAAACCGCCATTTGCAATCGAGCAGTAGAAACCTACAAATGTGGTCCACAGATGGCGCTAAATATTTTTCTGTTTACTTTTTTAATTAGAAAATTACAGAAATTGAAGAAATGACAATCAAATTAATTACAAGTATTATCACAACTTAAATTAAAATATATGCATTTAACAGTTACAATTACAATTCACAAATCAGTGTAGGTTTTTCTGTATAGTCTAGTATCTGAAGGACCATATGCTAACCACAATCCAAGAGTTGATAAACCCACCAATGTACTTATACATACAGCTAATGCTAATAATGCAATGACAATAGTTATTATAGACAATTTTCTTATAAATCCAAGATCCTTATTTATTTCCTCAAGATCGTCTGCCGAAAAAATGGTTGTCGCTTCAGTTGTAGTAACAGCTTCAGTTGCATCAAGATACTCGTCATCTGCAGGTGTCAAATCCGAGTCATTTTCAGGATAACCATCATATAAATTATTATTATTGTTAATATTAATTTTTTCAGTAGTTTCAGCTTCTTGTTCCTCTGCTCTAGGATAACCAATCCGTCTACGACCACTAATTTGATTGACATTTTTCGTGTCTATTTTTGAAATACAGAATCCATCGTGACATGATCCTTTACCACTATCACAGGGTGTATAATCTCTTTTAATGTAAGGTTTACCATTTTTATCAAATAAACCAAATTCTTTTGATGGACTGCATCTTTCGTCCATCCAACAGCAATGATAACATTGGTGTTCTAATATTCTACAGTCACAACTAACTAATCCATACTGGCTGCACAAGGCCTCGATGCATTTTCCTTCGATACAAATACCGGATCCGTGTAAGCATGCTTCTTTATCAGCAACTTTAACTGCTATTGGACATTGTCTGTGCACTCCATCACAATTTGCTGGGTAATGGCATTCATCTCCGGAGTCACATTGCTGAATAAGATGAGATGATTGTTTCTGAATAAAATTTTGTTTTGTTGTTTGTGTGGTTTCGCACTTACTTTGTTTGAACCGGGAACACAGTCCCAAAACATGGCTAGAGAAGAGTGGAAAAAATAGGTAAATATTACAAATAAAAACATAGTATTAACTATATTCAGTGTGAATGAAGAGAAAAATTGTACAATGTCATAGTTAACAATAATTAGATAGTCACATAGTGATTGTTTTAATATAATAATCTAAGTAGCACATGTTACAGTTGAGTTGATATAAAATTGATTCATTATTTATCACAGATCTGGATAATGTATTCACAATATTTATTCATAATATAAGAATTAATCAAATAAATGTGTTCAAAATTGATTAATTTTCAGTAAATTATTAAAAATGCAGCATTTATTAATTTAATAATTAAATTATTATTTATACATTATTGTTTTTATTAATTAGTAGAATCCATACTTTTATCATATAATGTCGTTTCAGAAGGACCATATGCCAACCACCAACCAAGAGTACACAGTGCTACGACTATGGTTAGTAATATAACTAATGTTATTGCTGTTATAGTAATAGTAGCAATGGACATGTCTTTTACATAAGCAATGCTTTCATTTAATTCTTCAAGTTCTTTTTCATTATAAAGCGGTGTAGTTTTATTGCCAGTTGTATCATCATCCTCACTTGGTTCATCTTCATCATCCTCACTTGATGCATCATCATCATCCTCACTTGGTGTAACTTTATTAGCCTCACTTGTCGTAACTTGATCATCTTCATTCGGCGAAGCTTTCCTACCACCACTTTCAACTTGATCATCCTTACTTGGTGTAACGTAATCTTCACTTACTTCACCTAAATCTTCATTTGTATCTGTACTACTTACAACTCGTAGCTGATTATTAGTTGAATCACTAGCATTCTTATTAATGTCATCATTACTATTTGCATTTTTATTATCGCTAATGTCCTTGTCACTTTGATCGTTTGATTCACTATTATCAGTCATATTCGTTTTACGACTCTCTAAACCAATGTTCTTTCTACTAGTAAGAGAATTTTTGGCAGATTCAAAAACGCATAATCCATCACTACACTTTCCTTCACCATTACCACAAACTACTTGATTTTTTTTATAGTAAGGTTTACCATGTTTGTCAAAAATTCCAAATGCTTTTGAGGGGATGCATCTACCATCACTCCAACAGCAGTGAAAACATTGTTGTTGTGTTCTTTTGCAATTGCAATTAATTAATCCATGTATGTTACATATGGAATAAATACATTTTCCTTTGTAGCAAACGCCTTTAGTAAGTAAACATGTGTCTTGATCAGGAACTTGTAATGGTTTTGGACATTGTCTGCGTATTCCGTCACATTTTGATGGATAATGACAATCGTCACCAGAACTACATTCCTATAAGTGAATTGAAAACTCGTTTAAATTGATAGTTTTGAAAAGATTTATGAGCGCTAAACTTACTGCCGTTGAACCGGCAAAACAATTCCGAGATACAGCTAGAGAAGATGGGAAAACGTAGCTGAATATTACGAATAAAAACATCACAGTATGTGAAATATATAAATCAAAATGTAAGAATTAAGTTAAAATTTAATTGTAATAATCAGTCATTCATTGTTTTGATGATCCAATGTGAGCATGATTGTTACTATTGTGGTTATTGTTTTATTTCTGACGAGACAGGTAGAAATACTAAGTAATCATGCTTTCACTAGAGGACGCTGAGTAATTAATTTAAATAGCTCCGCCTTTAGTATTCTTTAATTAGATGAATATTATGTTAATTAGATATCTTTAATTAATAATAGTTTCTTCTCTTTTATCTTATAAACTCGTGGTTCCTATTCCTATAGGTCATCCAATAGGAATAGAGACCACGAGTTCTGCAATAAAAATCACCACCTCTATTGCTTATTTAAGGCTCAACATTCCCTTTAATCCGTGCATTTGACTGATTATTTAATTGTAAACCAAACAAATCAATTTGTTCTGATATATTTCTGATATATTTGTTTATGTCTACTATTGCTAGAATAGTTATTCTGTTTAGCTGAACTGCTCTTGTTAGAATATATTCAAACTCGATATATTGCAAAATCTTCTTACAGTTATATAGTTCTTGCAACTGTATCGTGTGACTTTCCTGCCCTGCACTACAGCTACTTGTTTCCCAGGCTACTCAAGTGATTGCGACCATCTAGAACAACCACTCTGTTACCTAGACAATGAAGCCAGATCTCGATAGCACCTAAATATAACTTGTTAATATTTACTTTCAGCGATTATTTGTTCTTGATTATTCTCTAGAGAGAATAATCGTCTCTCTTTAACCTGTGCTTCAGATTTAGCATATAAAGGATTTATACTGATTTGAGAAAAGAACTGTTTTGAAGTCTCTGCTTATTTAACATTGTCATACATGTCTCTTGGCCGTGCCATCCTGTTATGGCATGATATGATATTATTATGTAAGCATTTTCCTATGAAAATTTCATACGTCCTTGTTTAGGAATCACTGTATTTGTGGGCTGTATGCCACCCATCCTCGCTCTTGTGATTAGAGAGAGATTGCTGTTTGAGGTATGGCAGAGTAAAGAGACTGTGCTATCTCTGTATCTTTGGTATGCTTCTCTTGTTGCTTCGATTTTGTAATGCGTAATGCTTTTGTATTTTATGGTTTTAATTTTCAATATAATCACAAATATTTTTCAGTGTAACCTAGCATGTTTGAGTTATATTTAAAATAAAATATATATTGTTTATATCAAGCTTTATATACAAACATCAATGGCAATTGAAAATAATTTTAGTATCAGTTTCTCCCTCTTTTGAGAGTTTCGTTTAAATAATCGTTTGGATCTTCATCAACCTACAATTAATTATAAGATAAGATTTGGCAATTTTTTTCATGTATTTTTATTTGTGTAAAAGAATAAGAAAACTGACAATAAAATCTTCATACAAAATTAAATTTATTAGGAGAAAAGCTGAACTTTAACTTTAGCTAAACATCAAATAAATCTCATCAAAATTCTCCCATTTTTAATAACCATCCAAAACAATAGTTTTTCTCCCTGCTTTTACCATGTGCTTGATAAATGATGTGAAAATATTAAAAAAAAAGAAAAAAGCAAATTAAATGGCAAAAAGTACATTGATTATGATATGTCCTTAATATACAAATAGACATCAAAGCAGGTTTGAATTTTGAATAATTTACATAATGAGATGGAAGAAAACAGTATGACTGTACACTATACACAACGTGACATAATTACGATTCTGTTAAAAAAATATCACTAAAAAATTTTTTTTTTTTCAATTATTAAAAATAAAGCAAAACAGTCTCAAAGACATATATTTTGCCTTCGTTATCATGTATCAATCCCAGCCACCAAACTAATACAATTGCATAAATCCTTCACAATAACACTCTTATAAAGAGAAATAACTTTCATAAATGTCTAATACAGTAATAATAATAATAATAAAAAAAAAACTACAAATTTTATCAAGCAAATTTCAATCTTAGAAAATTTTAAAAATCAATAACAATTGAAATTTAACTGATTTTTAATGTTAATAAAATAACATCAAATATAAAATTAAATTGAAAAAATTATATCAATTGATAATATCAATCAAAGTTTCAGTATTAGGTAATTTAATATCTTATCATAAGGCCCCTTCTATACTTTGCACGCGAGATAAAGATTTGTTCGCTTATTTATAATAATAAAATAAAATTAATTTGTTGAAAAATTAATTAAAAAAAATTACAATATTTTTCGAGTGAAAAAAAGCAACTATTTTTGCATAATTAGGGATTATTATTAAGTAATATATCCATGATTTCTATTGCGTAAACTTGTGGTACAAAGTAATATATATATTCTCATATATACGTAGATATATATATATATATATATTTTATATATAGATTTTAACATTTTATCACTATATAGAAATAGAATAGGAAGAAAAAATATTATTCAGTAATTTTTTTTTTCCAATTTTGACTAGGAAAATTTTTCTTCTTTTCTTTTCTCAAATATTATTATTAATTATTGTTTTGAACTTTTCATTTTGACAGCACTTGAAATATATTTTTCAATTCCCATTAATAATATTTTTTGAGCATTTTTTTATTTTTGCTTTTTTTAACGGTTTAAGTTTGCTCCTAAAGCTGCCTTTAGTATGCCTAATGCGACTGACCATTATTTTTATTATTTTTTTAGAAAAATAATGATAAATATTACATTGCATAATAAAGAAAAAAAATTAAAATTAAAATTAAAATAAACAAAAAATTGCTATTTTTATTACAAAATCATTAGCAAATGCCCTGTTCCGTAGAGCATATGCCAGTTGTTGGATCATAATAACCTGCCAGATAGTAAACATCGTTGTTGTCAAACAGAGAACTGTCATGTTTAGTCAAGGCCGCTTCGCTATTTCGTATCTTGCACTGTTCCCACGATAGAACTTCACACTTGTGCGAAATTGTTTGTACATCGTTCTCATCCTCATGCGGGGACTCGTATAAGGCACCCTGAGAGTAAAAGAGAATAATTCCATCAGAATTAAGTACCAATTGAGGCCGATAAGGGTCTCTAATGCACAGCACTTACCTTTAAATCACTTAATCGACGACCACCTTTAGTTTCTTCGGGGTGATAAAACCATTTCACTTTAACCACCATATTTCCACCCCAAGACTCCCACATCATTTCGATGCGACCGATATATGGCAAGTGAGGTCGACCGGTTGACAAAAAAACTGCACTGTCGCCAACCTTAAATATTCAAAAAAATTAATAGTTCATAATAGAAATTTAAGAAAATAAGAAAATAAGTTTATTTTTACCGTAATCGTTTCTTTTCCTCGAGTAATTGCTTTATAAAACTCTTTCTTTGCTTTGCCTTTGGTCCCCGGTCGTTTGAAGCTTTTTCCTGACCATCGCCATAGTTGACGTGCAGGTAGAAAAGCTGCGATTTTACTTTTACTTTCAACCGATGCTCTTTCTTTCCTCCTTTTAGCTCGCAGGTTTTCATCTTTCTTTGACTGTAATAGAAAAATTAAGGAATTTATTTAGATTTTAATGCAGATATGTTTGGGTAAGAATTGAACAATATGGCGGCAGCCATTTCCGAAGAAAGTTCTAGATTATTCTCTATTACATACAGAAAAATGTCGTAGTAAGTTCATATATTTTTTCCCGAAATGTAGATATTATTTTATATTTCAATAATTGAAATCAGTAACAACTTGTAAATAATTTAATACAATCCACCATTAGTTGAATTTTAATTATTCAAAAAAAAAAATTGTAAATTTACAAAAAATGAAAACTCCTCAAATTAATTTACAAATAAATATCTAGAACTTTTTTCAGTTGTAGCATTAAATAAATAATATTTTAAACTACTTTTTTCCCACTAATGGTATACTCTTCATCACTGGTATCGTCACTATCTTTATCTAATTCTGACGGACTGCTGAATTTGCTACATTCGCTACTATCCCAAGTGCTACGAGTCTCTGAATCATCTGCTACTGAAGAAATATCAGTCGGAATATTATCCACCGAATTTGTTTTAATTTTAACAGTTAATTCTGATTTCTTCTTATCTGGACTCGAACTGGAAACGACAACCGGCGCTGGTTTCACAGTCTCATTAATTGTAGGTGTTACTACAGGTATTTTGAAATTATCTTTCTGTTGGCTTTCTGAATGTTTCTCGTGTTTATCATGGCGATGTTTGTGTTTGTGATGATGTCGATGATGGTGGTGTCGATGTTCATCGCGGTGTTTTTTGTGTTTTTTCGGTTTGCTGCTTGTGCCTTCTATTTTAGCTGTTCCGTCTTTACATTTTTTCGATTTCTTACTCTTGTTTTCATCGTCCTGTTTCTAAATAAATTCAAGCATGTAAATTAAAGAATTAATTAATTTTTTTAAAGAGAAAAACCTTTTTTGAAGATTTTTTTATAGCAGATGTCTCAGTGTCAGTTGATGAGCTGACATTAGTTCCATTTGTTGAAACTTTGATTTCTGTTGCAGAAGAATCAGTTGCTGAACGGGATCTTCGTTTCCCAAGATAGACTAAAGGACTTGGATCATAAGCTGCAAAAATGAAAAAATTAAAATAAATTAAAATTGGAGATATTATTTTTGTTTTTTATGTGTACATTCTTACAGAATTAAAATATGCAAGCAATTGGAATGGGTGCAATATTAAATTCAGTGTTATCTGCTTAGATATAGTTTCAGCTTTCTGGACTTGATATATTATTTTCATGCATATAATTCTGTAAAAAATATTAGATAACCCATCCATGCCAATACCCCACAGAATATATGCATATTTTAAAAAATGTCGAATTAAGTGATGAAAGATGAAATCGTCGATATCTTTAATGAGGACAGTGAGTTGGATAAATGTTTTTGTTTTAAATTTCATATGGATATTGAATCGAGCAATATATGCGTGAAAATACGGTAAATAAATGCATTTTTGTAGACTGAACAAATTTAAATTTTAAATTTTATATGCCATTTTTATTTTTAATTAAATTTTTTTTTACAAAACCAGATAAATTAAGTGCATAAAATCTTGGAGTTTTAATAGCAAAAATTCAGTCATATTAAAATTAACATTAATTTATTATTAAAACCACAAAGTGCTATTTATTTATTTATCTATGCAACTTATTAAATGTAACACACGTACAAATAACTGGAAATGTTGAAGGCAGCAAACGAATATCGCTGAGTGGTATTTTGCCCGAATCACCATCATCAAATTCCACATACACTGTGGTCTTATCGTCGGTTGGATTTGGACTGGGAGACTTGGCCACAGTACCAGGGTAAAGACAACGGTACTGCTGACTCCAGTATGCACACACTCGACTACTCTCTGGTACTCGTCTTACCGAACCGGGTTTCACTTCCAAAAACTAAACAAAAATATAAATAACTTAATAAATTACAAAATCAATGGACACACATAACCTAGGTGTATTTATAACTTACAGCTTCCTTAAGGATTTCCTCTCTGGAATAAATATGAGCTCGATTGCCTCGTTCACCATCTAGTGCAACGCCATACACGTCAGGAGCCTGAATAGCATTGACGTGTCCAGCATAAAAAAGTCCATCCATTAAAACAAGCACACGTAATTTATCTACTAATTCGTCATTTTCTATTACAGCACTTCGTGGTTCTGCAAAAATAAAGATAAATCATTGTTACATAGCTTGCCACAGTTGTCATTTTCTCCCACTTCAAATTCGATTTCATACGGTGGGTTAAAGCCACCCAAAACTGACTCGTTTTAAAGTCAGATTCGAGTGATTTTAATTGTGAACAGTTATTAATTTGAATTTAGAATGATGTAGAAAATGCTTAAGATAATGGAATTTAAATTGGAAATTTATTTTAAACTTGGTAACATGCAGTACAAACTAGGCCTGCAACGGATCAGGCTTGAACCGGTTTCAGACCGGTTCGGTTCGGTTCGGTTTATAGATACCCTGAGACCGGTTCACCATTCAAATCAATAAAAGTTGTAAAAAGTCAATAATAAAGTAGTTTTAAGTTTTTAACTTATAATGTCAAAGTGAAATTTAAAAAATAAAGCTATTTGTTATTTAATTAAGAAAGCTATTTATATTTTTAAACTTAGAATTAAATACAGCACGATATATGAGCTAATTTACAATTTAAAGCTTTAAAAATTTCTGTTGAAACAAACTAAACTAATTTCCAACTATTAATTTAGCTAAAAAAAAACAAATCAGAAAACATATTTAAATTTAAATATAAGTTAAAAGGTTTGAACCGTTGCAGCCTTAGATGAACCGGTTCATTTTTTAGACCGGTCTGAACCGAAAACCGAAAAACCGGTTCATCTCGATTGCTGAACCGTTGCAGCCCTAGTACAAACACGATGGCTGCATTCAATCCAAAGACAGAAAGTGACTTTTCAAAAGACACTTTTGAAAGTGTTTTTTGAAAGGTCACTTCTCATTGAAAGTGATTATTTTGGAATCAGTTAAGTCACTTATGATTCCCATGCGCATGTGCAGTAGAGGCAAAACTACAACCTAAAACGACAAGTTGCCATCTTGATTTTGGGATCTTGACTGGTGGCACATGCGCAGAACACTAAAGCCTTCTAAAGTGACTTCTAAAAGGCAGAAAAGGCATCCAACCCATGTCTTTTGGAAAAGTCATTTTCAGCCAGTGACTTATAAAAGTCATGATGTTTTAAACGCCATTTCCGGCTGAGAAAAGTCACTTTTTGTTTTGTATTGAACGCAGATAAAAGTTCATTCAATATCTTTTAGCTCTTCGAAAGCTGATTTCATTGCTTTCATGAAATCCATGAAATCAGCTTTTGACTTTGAACAGTTTACTGAAATTTTGCTTTTGGCTATTTGCTTTCCAAAACAGTTTTCAGTACTAGTTCTGGAAACCCAAGACCTAACCAATAAAAACACACTGATCTATGTCAAAACAAGATGGTGACAGATTTGCTTTTGGAAAGCCAATTTGGCTATCAAAAAGCAAGTCTAAAGTGGCTTTCATGAAATCAACACTCAGGAAAGCCAATTTCCTAAAAATGACATAAATCATATCTACTTCCTGTCTTGGAAAGCCAAGAAAGCAAAGATATTGAATGCACCTAATCCCAATGCGCACACGTCCGTCGGATTGACATCGTAAGATCATCAATTTTCATCACGACCAAATCACAACATCGAGAAGACCTCCTGATTTGGTTATTTCTTGACCAAAAAAATTTTCGTCATTTTCCGACGTTTATCTGACGTCTTCTCGATGCCACAACGTCACCATGACGTCAAAAAATGCAACATTTCTGAGCTCGGGACAATGTCATTATGTGCACATTGGGATGCTTCTTGTATTCATGCACAATAATCAAAAGATGGTCACTATCTGAAAACCAACTTTTGGTACTAACTTACAAATAAACCAAGTTTCGGTTTATATGATGCTAAGTTATTTTTTTGCTTTTAAAACTTAAAAATAAAATTATCTTACCAGGAGTGTTCGGTCTTTCGACTAATTGGATTAGTGGCAAAGTCTCTCCTTCACTATAACTGCTGCTTTCGACATTATCCGAATCCGAATCCCGCGGTGACAATCCACCGACCCCAACTGCATTTACATCACTTAAACAACATTTATCTTTCAACGCTTGAAACAATTCCTCAGAAACTGATCTATCTTTGGTCCTCTTCTTCCTTTCCTTTTCCTTCTCCTTTTTAATCTTCTTCGATGAACCCACCGAACCAATTTCCTGTGGCTCATGCAAATCTTGACAAACAACATTAGCAACCCCATCATTTATCTTCCCATCTCCACAACTTTTAACCTTCTTTTTACTCTTAACAATATCAGGTGCACGAGTCAAATTCTTTGGCGGTTTTAAATTCTCATCAGTTTTACTTTTCCATGTTGGAGACTCCTCTGTAGCAGGTTTCAACTGTGGTGGACAACGTCCATAATTTTCTGAGTATCCACCACAAGGAACCACATTGAGATCATTGAGAAAAATACGTTCACTGCGTCTCCGATTCCATGCTTGATCTTCTAAATAAGAATTTTTAATAACAGGAATTGTTGTTGTTGTTGCTGTTGAAGCAGGAGTTGTACAATTGTTGTCTTCAATTTTACTGATTTTTGCTGTTGTTGTCGTTGTTGTTACAGACAAGTGATTTGATTCTGCATTTGTTTTGTTTATCTTAGATAAATTACATGTAGATATCTGCGAGTTACTTGTTTTAAACACAGGTGGCGTTGATGTATATCTATTAGGAGCTGAGGATGTTTTGAATATTGTGATGACAGAAGTTGGTGATTTTGGTGTTAACGCCGTTGTTGTTTTTGGAAAAGATGTTGTTACTGTTTGGTAATCCAATGTAATTGGAATTGTCTTTTCAATCGGTTTTGATGTTATTTTTATAGGTGTTGGCATTGTTGATGGCTGTTTTTGAGTTACTGACACTTTGTGTGTCATTGTTTCATTCATGTTTGTGTTCTGTTTCTGGTGTCTTTTCTCGTCTGCATGAGTTTTGTGTTTTATTTTTGTTTTCTCAGATTTAATTTTCAGTTTCTCTTTTTCTTCAGTGTTTGTTTTCATTTCCGGTTTCTGTTTTTCATCAGAATGTGTTTTTATTTTCATTTTTTTCTTTTCGTCACTATGGGTTTTGAGTTTTTGTTTCTCTTTTGTCTCACTAGTTGTTTTCACTTTCTGTTTTTCTTTATCATCACAGTTGGTTTTCTGTTTTAGTTTCTCCTTTTCATCGCTGTTTGATTTCCGTTTTTGTTTCTCCTTTTCGTCACTACTTGTTTTATGTTTCGGTTTCTCTTTGTCTTCGCTGGTTTTATGTTTTGGTTTCTCCTTCTCATCAGTGCTTGTTTTATTTTTCAATTTTTCCTTATCATCACAACTTGTCTTGTGTTTTATTTTCTCTTTTTCGTCACTGCTTGATTTATGTTTCGTTTTTTCTTTCTCATCATTGCTAGCTTTCAGTTTTAGTTTCTCTTTGGATTCTTCGTTTAAAAAGAAATCACTGCTTTTTGAAATCTTTTTATACTTCTTCACCACAATTGTTTCTATAAATATATATAAATTTATATCTATTAAGTAACTTATCATTAATTTATGAAAATACACTTATACCTTGCTATACAGCCGCTCTTTATACGGCATTTTGCTATAACAGCCTTTTATAATTATGACTCTTATTCAATTTATGTCCCAGAATGTTTCATTATACGGCCAAAAAAAATGCTGTACAGTATCAAAATCTGTATCAAAATAATTAATTCATTATACGACTTTTCGCTTTACAGCCAACTTTTTTAGAACGTATCTAGGCCATATAGCAAGGTATAGATGTATTGTTAAATAAAGATAAATTTATTTTAGAATCCAACACTAAAAATAATGCAACTCTAGCAGAAGCTATTTTTAGTCTCAATTTCGGGCTTTAACCCTACTTTATTAGTAATGGCATCACATATATTCATGATGAATCTAATTATAACCAAACCTCAAGTCATTTGGTGTGGCTCAAATGCAACTTTCCTCATTTAAATACATCACCTGCCTATGTAAATTCCATGTTATCCTCTAACTCTCAGTGTAACTGCACCTTAATATGATTTAAGCAGTCAACACCTCTTCAGTAAACATTATTTTAACTACTTAACTATATTATTAGACACTGCAAACATTTACAACAAATGTTTACTAATTTTTTTAGATTAAAACTTTGTATAAAATATACATTTGCTTCAACAATTCGTGCCACTGTGCAAGCCAGCCTCTGAGAATATACAAGTTTCCAGAAATTTCTAAAACATGATTGCAATGGCAGTGTAAACAAACATTAGCATCAAGGTTGAATGAGCTGCTGAGAAGGTTGGGGGGGGATTTGTTGCTTGTCAGCAAGTCTCATTCAACCTTGCATCATAATGAATTCACTTTGCTTCAACAAACAGCACACACTTTAATGGTTAGTTCACACTGAGAGATAACTTCAGAAAAGTTTTGGTTCACATTGCTTACTGTGGTAATTATAAAACCACCAATCAGAATTGACAGTATTGGATTCAGATCCAGAACCAGGTCTAATCCTCATTTCACAATCGCTACTGTTTGTAGCAATGGAGAACACAAATCACATAATTTCTCATTTAATCTCGTTTTTATGAAGCCTGCTAGCTGTCTCTTCATTGGTTTGATGTAAGTTACTAAAGTTGTTTGAAAACTGTAACCGTACTAACCAGTTATGGTTACTGTAACCAAGGCTCTTGTAAACTGATTGGGTTGTTCCAGTTAGAGTAGCCAAGGTGTCTGAAAACTGCTCGGTTGGTCATTCTGGTTATAACCACAATAACCCAAATCAAAAAGTGAATAAATCTGGTTATCAAGATGGCAGCCTCCAAAGAAGAGCAGACACTTTTTTGCAATTTCTGTGAATTTCATTCCTTCAGCATGAATGATGTTTATTACCACATAGTTACACATGATTTAAATAATAAAATTGATTTCTGTGCTTCCAGAATAGCTTTAGATGAATTTTATCTGATTTTTCAAAATTAGATTTCTCCAATTATTTTAAGCCATTGTTTTTGCGTGAACAAAAATGGCACCTGAAATGTGTCATTTTGGTTGGTTACTGCAATCACAACAACTAGCGTTTGAAAATGATTCATTGACCATTATAAATTATGGGTAACCAGACAGTAACTGGTTGCAGTTTTCAAACACACCCTAAGTTACATTACTTCCTACTTTAAAATGAATTTTAAAGTAAGAACTTAAAGTTGTGTTTGGAAACTCTAACCGAAATAACCGCGGTTATGATTACGGTTATTGTGTGGTTACCCATAATTCATAGCAGTCATCCAGTTATTTTCAAACACTAGTTGTTGTGATTGCAGTAATCAATTGCAGTTCATGCAAAAATGATGGCTTATCATAATTGGAGAAATCTAATTCTGAAAAATCAGATAAAATTCATCCACAGCTATTCCGAAAGCACAGAAATTAATTTTATTATTTATATTATGCCTAACTATATGCAAATAAACATCATTCCTGCTGAAGGAATAAAGTTCACATAAATTGCAAAAAAGAGTCTGCTCTACTCTGGAGGCCGACATCTTAATAACTGCATTTACCCACCTTTTCATTTTGGTTATTGTGGTTATGACTGGAATGACCAACCGAGCAGTTTTCAAACACCTCAGTTACTCTAATCACAACAACCGAGTCAGTTTTCAAACGACTCAGCTACAGTAACAGTAACCGTAACTGTAGTTAGTCCATTTAGAATATTCAAACGCAAGTTAAGTTTTGAGATTTCAATCCCGTAATGCATTGCACAGCCAACATACATTAAGCTGTGAAACAATGTTAACACCAGTGTGAACTAACCATAAAACAGTCACATAACGAATGATCCATCACAAATGTTGACAGCATTAACAAAAGGTATGATCGTTACAAATCTTTATATAAAAGATTGTAAATCTCATACATTTGTAAGTAAAGACATTTGTGACCAATATTTGCCATGTCTAACAATTCAAATTCCTCAACTCCTATTAATTTTTAAAAACTTACCAGTTTTATCTTTCCATTTTGAATGTTTCTTCGGTCTTCCCGGTTTCCTTTTCCTCTCCTCATTTTCAACATTAGCCATCTTAGCAGGTGGTTCATCACTCGCATCCCCATTCACATCCTTCCTCTTGATACACTTCTCTTCAACCAACTGAGCCAACAAACCCAATCCATCCATTTGTTGACATTTCTGATTAACAGCATCACCAGGAGACCCCATCTTATGCGACTTAAGTTTCTTCTCCAACTTCTTCATTTCACTAGACAACAATTTACACTTCTTATGAGATGAATTTACACCCTTATTACTACCTCCATCAACAGCACAAGCCCTATTCTCCTTCTTAACTTCCCCTTTACTTAAATCAATATGAACCTTCACACTGGAAACTTGATTAGCAACAACACTATCATTTTCAGAAACAATAGCATTCTGCACATTCTTTGTGTGCATAGATAGTTTCTCAGTATTAAGTAAAGCAGGTTTCAAAATAGGTTTCTTCACTTTAATCTCATTCTCATTTGTATTTTTCAAAACACTGTCTCCATCTTTCAATTTCTTCTTCTTCTTTTTTGGTGCTTCATCCAAAACAGTGTCCAACAATGGTGGGGAAGCTTCCAACTTAACAAGTGTTTTAACCAAATTATCCAATGGTTGTTGCATATTACTTTTCCCACTGGAATATTTCCTCTTCCTGGGTCTTCCTGGGCCCCTTTTAACAGGACTTTTCTCACAATCCTTCTTTGGTTGTAATCTTGCCAATTCCTTCTGCTTTTCTTTATACCTCTTCTGTAAATCAGCTAATCTCATTCTCATTTCCAATTCAGCAGAATCCATTCCCTGATCAGCACATTGATCATTATTAATAAAATTCTTGTTATTATTATCCTTTAATGATTTCCTCAAACTTTTATTATCAATCTTCCATTTTTCTTTTTCCTCACTATATTTCTGTTCTGCTAAGGCACATAGCAAACCCAACCCTGCTAATCCCATTACATTACCAGGTACCTGTTCATCAGATACCCCATTTTCTGATACTTCTGATACAATATCAGGTGGTTTAGCTTCCTTGTTGTCATCATTGGGTGGTAATAATGCACTTGATTCTGCATTATTATTATTAACCAATTCCCCTTCAGCTACATCTAACTTTGGCATTCGATCTAACTCTTCAAATTCTTCGATACTATTGGACAGAAGTTGCAAACCGGTCCATTCTTGCGCTTTCGGTTCAGCAATATTTATTGCAACATTGCATTCAGTATCACTTGATTCTTCAACAGCAATATCACTAGTCTTATCAATTTCCTCTTCGTCTTCAGTCATAAGAGGTGTTTCTGTCTGGTTACTTGCATCAGCGACTTGTGGTGGTGGGTCTGTTCCATCCCGACCACTTTCTCCTGTGTCACTCTCATAAGTGATGTGTGCTTCTCCATCGGCCATGAGACATTCTTCTGGTACTGCAGGTGAAGTTCCCTGTGACCGTCTTCCAGTATCTGTTTGTACTGCTTGGGCTAATTGCATAACACTTCCAGAGAGTGTATCGTAAAAATAAGAGTGAGTTGTAGGAAAACTATAGGTGGCTACTGGAATACCAGTAGCAGCCATAATTGATGATTGTGTTAATGGTGTAACTGCAAGTGTTTTGTTTCTGTTTCTTTCTTCTGAATCTTCAACTTGCTTGTTTGTTTCAACATGGGCTGGCACATCTAACCTATATTCGACTGATCTTTCTTGTTGTAGAATTTGTTGTCTTATCATTAGTTGTTGTGATGTCGATGATGTATAGGTTGTTGGCCATATTGTAGTTGTTCTGTCCATAATATCTAATAGATGTGTGAACAAATTTTTCATTATTAAAATTTTTGTAGACATTTTTGGTTTGTATTTTGTATTTACCGATGTTGGTTGGAATGAGTAACAAATGTCCAGTTATTGTGTCTCGTGCTAATTGATATCCGACAGGTGGAATTGGATGATGATTTGGATCAATTGATGCTCCGATCTGCATTGAAAGTGGAACTGTAGCTGCTAAAAATAAATTACAAGTTATTAACTAAAAAAACCTTAATAGTTCTGTATGACATAGTCTACTTTATCCATATGTAAATACCTATTACGATTAAAGCAATTGTCAATATTATTAAACAGTGATAACGTCCAAGATAGTTTTCAAATAAGAAATTCAACAAAATTAGTGTAAATTGACGTAAATTAAGGTAAATTGATTTAAAATAAAAAGAAACGAGCGTAAAAGAAATGTAAATCAATGTAAAACAGTTAAATAAGTGTAAAATCAATGTAAATCAGTGTAGATTAATAAAAAATAAATTAAAATTAATGTAAATTGACATAAATCAATGTAAATTAATGTACTGTAGATTAAAACCAATGTAAATTAGTGTAAATTAATGTAAAATAAATTAAAATCAATGTAAATTGGTGTAAAAACAGTATAAAACTATTTGGATTATACGTTTTTTCTGTTTTTCTTCTACAATACCTGTATAAGAACCTTGAGGTAACCAGTATGTTGAGTTTTGGGTAGCAGACATCCACGGAGGTGGTGGAGGTGCTGGAGGTAAAGTAGGTGGAATATTATGAACAGTATCGTCCCACTGACCGTTTGGCAAAACATCTAAAATAAGTACAATTGAAACAAACAAAAGTAGATTATTTGGTAATCGTTAATTTGAACTTTTATTTTATTTACCAGAATTTACGATGCTGGTTGACATATCGTGAGAGCTCGATATTTGCTTCGAGACATCTTTAGTTTCATTTCTAGAAATCCAAAGTATAAATATTAATTGAAAAATTTAAAATGATTAAACTTTGTAAGTAAAGATATTTACTCAGGAAAAGTTCTAATTCGATGACTTGTACTTGGAGAACACTTTCTCTCAATTATTACAGAATCCTCACTCCTGTGTTTTCCTT
This sequence comes from Geophilus carpophagus, assembly GCA_034687075.1. Taxonomy (NCBI): domain Eukaryota; kingdom Metazoa; phylum Arthropoda; class Chilopoda; order Geophilomorpha; family Geophilidae; genus Geophilus; species Geophilus carpophagus. The sequence goes on along the minus strand of JAQFZN010000036.1, from coordinate 55,091 downwards.
TAAAAACGTTTTTGTAATGTTAGTCATAATGCAATAATTATTGTAATGAATAATCAAATTACCTGTAGACGGACTTGGCTCCTGTCTTTGCCGCGCTACAGCAATACCAACAGGTATGTGATACGAACCTGGAAAATAAAAATACCAATGTTTTACAATAATTACAATTTAAAACTCATTTATTACAGCTGCAATAAAATTAAAAAGTAGTTGAACACATTCAACAATTATTCAAAAATAATAGTTTGTTTAAGCGTAAAGTGTGTAAAATTATACATAAAAATATGCAAATTTAAAAAAAAAGGTAGACAGCTGCACGTATGCGTAAATCAACTAAAAGTAACCCTAAATTAATATCAAAATTGTAAAATATTGTAAAACTAACTAAAATTACTGTCAAATTATTGTAAAATACTGTAAAATACTGAAAAGTAAACTGAGATTACTGTAAAATCGTGTAAACTAAACTAAAATTACTGTAAATCGTGTAAAATAAACTAAAATTACCATAAAATTGTGTAAAATTAATTAAAATCACTGTAAAAGAGTGTAAAATAATGTAAAAATAAAAAATTTAAAATTGATATAAATTACACCAAATCTGCAAAAAATATTATTAATCCTCTGTATCTATATAATATACTCAGCTAAAATAAAACTTTAAACCAAATGTTAAAACATTTCACCCACCTGAAGCAACAGATGAATTAAGTGATGCTGTTTCAGGCTTGTCTTCAGGTGTAGTAGTAGAAGTAGTAACAAGAGCTAATGGTGCAGTTTGCTCTACATTATTTTTGCATTCACTTGGTGACAATGAAATAGCACTAATAGGTGGTGAAGGAATGTGCAATATTGGAGCTTCCTCAAGCCCACTATTAGGCGAAGACCGTATTGTTGCAATTACAGTCTTCGGTGTTATTGACCCAGATGTATTACAAGTAGAAGACCTCTGATTCTGAATAAGACAACTAGATGTTGGAGAAAACTGTGATCTAGAAGATGGCTCCCATTCAAAAACATACTGTTGCTGTGTAGAGGAAATCTCCTTTTCATCAGATACCAACCCAGGTACCTCATTACCAGTATTAGTCCTATTCTGTTCAATGTTCTCACTAACTGGGGTACTATTATTGGACATATTAAGAGTGCCAAGTGTACCAATTGCATCATTTTCATTTTCTATTGATTTTCTCCTCTCAAACAAATGCTGAGTGTTGCAACAACTATTATTACTAATCAAATTTTCTTTTTTAACAGTATCTGATGCATCATTATGAAAGGCACTAATATTTTCATCAACATCATCCTGATCAGTTTCCTCATCTATTGTCTGCTCTTTTGTTTTCTTACTGTAATCAAGAACAACTCCCATTGGTTGAGTAACAATGTATGGACTTGCACTGACATCATAAGGAATTGGTGTGCTTTTCTTGTTACTTGAACTTGTTGTTGACACTGTTGTTACTGAACTAGTCTGAGTGAGTGTTGTAGTTGTAACAGTTACAGTGCCAATACTTGTAACTACAGGTGTTTGCCAATTGGGCCAAACCTCTTTCTTAACTGCCAATTTCTCCTTATGCTTTACTGACGTCTTTATGGAATTATTCGACTGAGAGCTTGTTGTTTCTTTAACAGAATCAATGTCCTTTGTTTTATGGTGATGATGATGATAATGGTGTTGATGTTGATGGCGATCCCTCTTGCGTGCACTTGTGTTGGTTGATAGAGCATCAATTGCTCGAGATGTTTCAGCTGCCCTAATTTCATCTGCTCTCCAATATTCTACTTGGGGAAGTGATGGTGGAAGACAATAGGAGTTTGTTTCTAATCGTTTTGTAAAGAATTCCATTTGAGCCAAACTATTGCATTGCAGAGGAGCTAAAGATGGAGGCATAACATGTTGAGAAGGGGTTGGAGGTGGTATCATTGATCGCATTTGAAGTCCATGAGAATATAATAAATCATTTCCTATATGGCAAAGAATAAAAGTAATATGTCAAAATAGTTGCATACATAGAATTCAACATGGGAATATACATGTCCCAAAAGCAATAATCAATTTACTTTCAATATTGTGACTGTTTTTGCATGTTAACTTCTTCATCGCTTTGCCTGGCTTTTTAATCGAAAGCCCAGTGAACCTTTTAAGGCCTATTTCATTTAAAAAATACATAAGCAATATGTATATACCGTATTTTAACCCCTACACTGCGCATCCAAATATAATACAAGTGCTCTGTGCGCACTCAGCAATAGAATAATTGTTTGAAATATAATTGGTCGAGCATCTTCACAAAGGCATAGTGATTAGAAAGTAGTACCAAGCTACTCCCCGCGTTGTAGAGGAAGTGGACACCATTTTGTTTGTTAAAAAGTAAACAAAATTGTATATTCTTCAAAAAGTATTGTCATGTGAAATTTTATGATTAAACTAAGCTTTTATTGCCAAGAATTGGGTTATATGGGTGAAAATATGGTAATCATTTGGCATAATTGCATAATTATAAGGTGAGATCAATAAAAAAATAGATTAGAAAAAATGAATGAAAAATTAACTCTACTAAAGTAATTAATGTCATGGTTTCATTATTTCATTACTCTTTAAATAACCTTGACACCATATTTCAAGCATGAGCATTGACTGCTTTTCCTAGTCCAGTCTTGAAAATGTTAAAGGTGCAGTGTTTAAACTCTGACATCACTTACTGATTACAATTGATCAACAAAATTATCAATAATGATCCAAAATCAATTAAAATATTTAGCGATAAATCTTCAACAGAGAAATAATTCTGGAGAAATAACACACAGATAAGCCCAGGCCCAGATAAAGAAGAGCCTAGGAGGGCCATATGGCTCAGCCCCCCTACCCCCCCCCCCAAAAAAAAAAAAATTATTTACATCTTACACTTTTATTTTTCTCAAAAAATAATAAATTTTAAATAAATCAATTTCTTTAATTTTAGGATATGTAAAAATTATAACTTTTTTATTATGAAAAAAACTAATGGGGCCCTTGAAATTTTGTTTGGCCTGAGCCCCATTGTCTCTCAGGGCCTGGATACGCCAAAAAAGAATAATAACAAACAAATAAACATATATAAAACCCATAATAAAATCTAATAAAATTTATCTGATCTCTGCTCTTACGAAACAAAAAATAATGAAAATTTATACTTGCAGTGCAATAAAATGGAAAGAGTAATAAATCAAATCATAACAACAGACTTATACAGGTTCCATTTGCAATACTCTTTATCCTTATAAAGGCAACTAAAGCTTTTATATTCACAAATAAAGCTTTGGAGCTCCGTAGAAAACAGCTTGATACATTGTGCAGCAATCTATCATTTACCTCAAACTTCACACCTGAAGCTGGCCGGCACTCCCATCCAGACAAAAGAATGCCATCCATCAAACAAGCATGACAACGCACAAGGTTCTTACATGGGTATTTAATTCATCCCAGCATCTCATGTCAAATTTCACTTGGCCCGACCACATGCAATCTATTCAACCAACTGTACCCATTCGTCATTGCCAATAAACAATTCCAGTAGGTGTATTTATCATGTAGGGTGATAAGTAGAAATAATTGGAATAATTGCATTGAAAAATGTTATGACAATACATCATTTTCCATAACTGCCATTTTTCTGGTTAGAAAATAATAATGCAATTTGCAAATCTATATAATAAAGATTTATTTTATAGTAGAACAAATTTTGAGTAAACATTGGTAATGATTCATAATGACAATGTTTTTAATTTCCAACTGCATATACTTTGCTTACATGTTTGCCAGCAGAGGCCTGACTAGCAGTTAAAATGCCCGTGGTCAGTCAACAAAAATGCATTTTTATAAGAACATGCATACACAGGGTGTCCCACCGAACACCTACCAGGTAAATTATTTCACAATTGGCTGTATATAAAAAAAACTTTAGATTATCGATGTAAGTAAATGACATGTGAGGATGTCAATAAAGCATGTTAAATTCATGTGACATTGTTGCATCATTGTTTTGCAACTTGTAACTTTTAAAAGAACAATGCTACGCAAAAACTGTCAATTGCAAAGTTGTAGAGCACCATTTGTTTAGTACATTGCCACATTAAAAACTTTGTTTGTAGGACTTTATTTCCTTAAAATTTAAAAAATCTAAAAATTGATTTTTATTATGGGTGTTGATTTTTACTTCAAAGAATAATTTAAAAAAAGGATGAATAATAAGACACAAAAATCATCAAAGACAATGCTCCAATTCTTGAAAATAAGCTTATTGGGCTTTTTTTCATTGATGGAACATTAACTGGAGCTAAGTACTTACAACTTCTTCAAACAGAAGTACTAAATCAGTTGAAAAATTTACCATTGGCAGAGTTTGCTAGAATGGTTTTGATGATTTTTGCGCCTTCTTATTATTCATCCTTTTCTTTAATTATTTTTTGAAGTAAAAATCATCACCCATAGTGAAAATCATTTTTTTAGTTTTTTTAAATTTTAAGGAAAAAAAGTCCTACAAACAAAAAGTTTTTAATGTGGCAATGTACTAAACAAATGGTGCTAAACAACTCTACAATTGTCTTTTTTTGTATAACATTGTTGGTTTAAAAGTTACAAGTTGCAAAACAATGATGGAACAATGTCACATGAATTTAACATGTTTTATTGAATTCCTCACAAATTACATAAATTGATAATTTAAATTTTTTTTAAATTCTCCAGTTTGTAAAATAATTCACCTGCTAGGTGTTTGGTGGGACACCCTGTAGAATAATTGGAATTAGATATAATAGTAATCTCAATCAATAATTTTCGCGCTTTTCTACAACAAGGCACCAATTGCCGGGCCATATCAACCACCGTATGATATTTACGCCACTTTTGCCAGATTTTTGAATTAGCAAATCCGAATTTCACATTGGAACCAAAATTAGAGCATGGATAATCCACAAATCGAATAATCAGCACACAAATTATGAACTACGTATCAGGATTATAGTTTCTAAATTCCCATCGAAATCCAGGAGTGATATTCAGAAAGTTACTTATGCAGAACCTTTTGGATAATATTGACCTTAGCAAAAAAATGATACACATAAAAGTTTCCACAAGTAATTTCTTAAAAAAATTCTTAAAGTAATTGTGACATGGTTTTCATTTTTTTTTAAGAAAATGATTATTATTTACAAATTAAAATACAAGGAATAAAATAGTATACCTCTGAAATTTTTAATTCAATTTTAAAGCAATAAATTTTGACTCTGAAGTTACTATGTGACGTCAGTTGAGGAAGAGCACATGTTTATCTGTTCATACCAGTGATTTCTCACCATTGTGATAGGTCAACCTATTATTAATTGGTATAATAACAAATCATCAGCAGATTTGTTTCTTCACAAATTTCCTCAAAATCTATTGCAATATATGTAAACAACAGATGTCATTCCCAAGTGACACAACACACTTTTTTGAATGATACAGAAAAGCAAAGTGAATAAATAAATAAAAGCAAACAGATGCGAAAAGATAGAATTTTTATATTAATAATTATGAATTCACAACCATAAATCACATTTGCAGAAAAAAATTCATTCCACGTCACAATTACTTTAAGCAAAGTCTGGAGATCACTTAGAAATTCGAGTAGAAAATCACTTACATAAACTTTAATAATGGTTTTCTTAAGATTTTTTTATAAACACGACTAAAAATTCTTTAAAATTGTGCATACACACTTAATAACTTCAAGCGTGCAAATTTACTTACGCATGTACTTACACAAGTTTTTATGAATACCACCCTTAATGCCTAGCAACTCTGCCTGGACCTCAAATGATGCAGATTGCAGCTGTCATTTTGCAAGATAAATTCATCAAGTCATTTTAATCTAGTATTCACATAAACTTCCTTGCACAAACCTTCATTTATGACCCATTGATACCAAATTTCATTTTAAAAAAATCCAAATTTATACAAAAAAATCCACAATCAAGCTTGAAGAGAGTATAAAAACCCCCAAAACTGACATTTTGTCAACCCTGAATGAATACCCCCATCAATCCTTTTCTACATACAACACCTAATATTTGTTTACTCTTCACAAACCTTTAGATCCATCACACAAATGTTGATATGGACTCTGTGTGGATGTCAAACGAGATCCCAATGACCGAGAATAATAGGGTGCAGCTGCATCATTTCCAGAAACCATCGAGAATACTGAATACAATCCAGTGTTCATTCCACATCGAGCATAGCCTGAAAAAGACAATCAATATTTAAAAAAAAAATTGTTTTTTATTGTCTTTTGCTGTAACTTAAAACTTGAATTAATGTCACACCCATTGTAGCCGGAAGTGTCAATCAGATGCATGCGTGTTGCCAACCCAGTTCCCTCTTTGGGTCGGTATTGTAATGCTAATGATGCACCAAATTACACTTCATTCATACCAATTACCACACAAACCTAAGTATACTCTAAACCTGTAATTTGAACAGGTGCAGCATAGAAAACGGAACAAGACATATAAATTGCAGCCATTTTGGTTTTCTTCACTCATATCACAATGTCTTTAGGTTTTAATTACTGATATATAATTTTCTTTTAATTTTATGTTTCACCTCTACTGCCATTGAATTACTTGAATTATAGACACCTAGTGAGGGTAGAAAAGACTGGGTGAATTGTTAGTTTAGAATGTTTTATTTAAATTTAGAAATGTATAACAAAGTCTTTTCTACATTAGGTATAGGATTGAATAAACAAGAATTTGGCAAAACTCCATCTACCAAGGTCTACTTTCAAGTTGTTCTTAAGTTTGAATGGCATTATTTAAATTAAATTTAGTTTTGGTTGACAATTTTAGAATTTTAATTTAAATTTGTAAAATTACAGAGTTTGTGATAAGCACTTTTCCCTTATAGTTATGATCATTTTTAAGTTATAAATAGTGTAACGTAAAACTATAAAAGTGTAGTTTGCAGCTGCTTATTTTCTTATAATTATAAAACTCAGGTTACACTATAAATGTCATGTGATTATACACATGGCCATCAAAACAAGTGGGTTGAAACAGAAAATTGCAAATGGCAGAATGTCAAAACTGTCGCCATTTGCAATTTTATGTGTGAGGTAAATACAGTAGACTCTAGATTATCCAGTTAAGGATTATCCATGCAGTCAAAAATTGTCTGCAATAATTTAAATTATAAAACAAACATGAAATAAACAATTTTATATTCTTGACATTAATCAACATTTGAGTTCTTAATCACCTCAATATGATTAAATTGTTTATTTGTATTAATACTAATTATATATAAATTATTTAAATTTCGGATTATCCATGTTTTCATTTATCCGGGACCTTCCTCCCCAGTGATGATTTCTATCGGTTCGCACCTGTTTGCGCAAACCGTTTGGTGTAAATGTTATGGTATATGCAACCTGGCTATTAATAAAAAATTTAATTTAATGTTTTTATTGCAAAAAAATTAGAACTAGTTCTAAGTTAGTTATTTAACTAACCTTTGAAATTGGAACTAGTTCCAGAACTAGTTAAATAACTATTTCTGAAAAATTTCACTAAGAACCAGTTGATAAATTTTTGGAAAGCATCACTGTTCCTCCCCAGCATTATCCGGGATAATCAAGAGTCTACTGTAGTGAAATATTCTGTGATTGGCTGCACTATTTATAATTTTGTAGTTTCGCTGTAGTTATAAGTCATAAACCCCAGTTCTAACTATAAGTATAATTTTATAAGGGAAAAGTGCCTGCTGCAAACTCTGTAATACTGGAAAACAGAAATAAATTTAATAATTTTGTTAAACTTTTATTTATTTAGTATCTAATAAGCAATCTACTGCACTCTTATTGCATTCGTGTTAAATTCTCAAAAAACATTAAAATTTGCTACCAAAACAAAAAAAACATTCCCTATTTAAAAATTTGGGTCATTCATTCACGTACCCATACAAGAGTCGTAAAACCCCGGATAAGTCGACGGTGGCGGCTCACATATGCAGAAATGTGATGATGAGCAGCAACTCTTATTCAAATAGCAGCTGCTGTTACCGTCTGAGACAAAATAAAAATTCAAATTAAAATCAATAATATCAAAACAAACCAAAATAGCTGCTTGAGAGTTTTTCAAACAATATGTTGTAATATACAATTATACAAAACTTTAATTCAATACGGGTATTGAAAAAATAAGTTGACTTTCATTAACTTACCATCAGATGGAAGAACAGGAGGCCACATATGACTCATTGAGGACATGGAACTCGATGGGGGTCGAAATGGAGAAACGGCGGGTGTTGCTGCATCATCAAAACAACCACTCAGTAGTGAAGAATAACTTGGACCTAATAAATTAAAAGTCAAAAAACTTGATCAATATTTTAAATCAGGGTGATTAATGTATTTATTTATTTAAGAGCACTATTGTAAGTATTATTGGTAGCAGTTGATTCGTTGCCATTACCATTACATTTGTAAAGCATTGCCATCATTATTGTTACTGTTATTCTAACGGTAATATCGTTTACCGTTATAATGTTTGTGTTATAAGAGTTTGTGCAGTGCAACGTTATGTGGCCTGCTACACTATAAATGAAAGCGTTAGTGTTATTGTTTTAATTTATTTGAACTTTGTGCGTGTAGAAATTTTAGGCTTAACACTATTAATTGTTCTTAACTAACAATACTTGTTCCAAACTAACAATACTAGTTCAAAAAATTTCACTCGGTTACAACCGGTTGAACTATTTCATCTAATTATAAATAACCATTGTTACAGAATAGTGTTCCTTACTCTGATTGGCTAACTCTATTTTTCATATTTAGCATATGTTAACTAAAAACAAAAACAATACAGCACAACAATATCGTTATCGAATATCGTTTTGTTGTAACAATGCGCTGCACAATCTCTATTATTGACATAATCGTTACACTAACTGTGATATTTAAAAGTATATTTAAGAGTGAATGTAACACCTGGTTTACACCAAAAAAATACACTAGATGGTGCTAATGTTTTTCCATGTTAATCTTTATGTAAAATATTTTTCAGTCTTTTCTTTTTTTTCCTGTAAATTCGTGAAGCAATGCTCCCAGTGGAAAAACATCAAGATATTTTAAAAAATATTTACTAGTCACAATTTTAGTAAACATTCTAAAGCCGTAAAATCTTTATTCCTAGCTTGATTTTTTTAAATAAAGATATTTTTCCTATTATATAATACAAGTTGGATTTATTTCTTCACTTAGAAGTGAAAAAAACTTACAGCTAAACAACAAATCTTTGCGGTAGATACATTTTAAAAGTTGTCACTGGATGTCGCCACTCAATGAGACAGGCATGTTTATCATGTGTTTAGAGAGCATTTGTACTCTTTTTGTGCATATAAAGTGTCATGAAACTGAAGTATATTTTATGACATGACAATTTTTACTTTTTAATTTTATTAAATTTCAAACTGTTTATTATGTTTATATCTTTGATTTGTAGCAAGTGCTTCACTTATCATTTAATAGAAATCCAATTTTCAATTGTAGGCTTAAATTATGCAATGCTAATATACAATGAGTGTTAAAATCACAGAACCAGAAAATTCATTCTACACTAATTTTTAAATGAGAAAATTTAATTTCTTGTTAAAAATTGCTAAATAGTAACTAATTTTGTGCAAATTCCTCTAGTTTTAATTCATGAGTTGAAAGAATGAGTAAAATGTCTTTAAAAATGCTAACTATCATATTTATTTGACTCAAGACCAAATTTCTAATGCAAACAACTTGTAATTAAATCCTGAGTAGACATGTTTGTACAAGACATTCTTGAGAGTTGACTAAGAGTCACTTTACACCTAAAACAAGCAATGCATATGTCATCACAGATACAGAGAATTAAAAGTTTATAAAAGCCTGACTTAAACTTTGTTTGATTTAAATTTCAATAAACATAAATAATGTCAATTAGTAATTTTTAAACAATTAACTCAAAATCTAATAATTTAGAATAAGTACTACTTAATTATTATAATTACTTAATGCACTGCAATTAGATTAAAAAGATAAAAACTCTTAGGAACTTGTACAATTGACATTAAAGATATTCAAAAACTGCAAGTTTAATCCACAACTCACAAAAACCTAAAAGCTTTGGATATTGTGTACCAGCATTTCCCAACCGCCGGTCCCTGGAGGTTTTCTGTCAGTTCGCGAAAATATTCTGGGTCAAATTTAGATATTGTAGGGCCCTATGCAAAAAAAATTTTTGGGAACTCACCCCTCAAAAAAAAGTTTAATTTTAAAAATTTTAAAAATACACTTGTAATTATAAATAAAAGATTTTATTCCTGCGTTACCGGTCCGCAAAATCTTTTTTCATATTTTCACCGGTCGGCAGGCATAAAAAGGTTGGGAGACACTGTTGTATACAATTTTTATCCAGGACCCAGTTCTTGGATTTTGAGGTAATTTTTTGTTTAATTTTTCTCATTGCACCAGCTACAGAGCTCATCTTGCTAGTGGGCCCTACTGTGATGCTAGAGCATCCAATATTGGACTATTCTTACAGAATTGAGATTTGGTGCTGAAATTTTCATTTTATTAATAAATAATATCAAGATAAATGACAGTGTTCCTAGAATCGCAGGATTAGGTACTCAATGCCATGCAACATCTTGCTTGTCTGACGCTCAACAGCAGGAGTTGGCAACGCAGTGCCCACAAAGCAATTTTAAAGTGCTGATGTTCAACATCTAAATTCTAAATTTTAGATATTTGAACAACAATGAATAATTTTAGTAGAAATTCTTATTTTAATATTTTTATGTTTAAATATTACCCCTCCCTCCTCTTCATCCCACAGTGCCCACCGAACTCCTGTATTTCTGAAATATGCCTTCCTAGTAAAAAAGGTTGCTGATCCCTGACACAACAGCTTTATTGGTAACAAAATTTGCAAGTTCAAAATAAAAATGTTAGTTTTTAAAGGATTAATGCAGATTGTCAAAGGATTCTGTCAGATTGCAAATGATTCTAGTGTCTTTATTAAAAGCACATTACCATTTTTTAGCGCATATAGGCTGCGGCCTATACACAAAAAATTTAAAACATTAAAAAAATAAAAATATAAAATATAAATATAAAAATAAAATAACTAATTTATTTAAACCTCATTATCAGCTAAATCATCAAAACCATTAAAATCAGAAATATTTGAGTCTGAATCAAATATTTCCAAGTTTATATATACTTTATTAACATCATAACGTCACTCAAGTACTCTCATTCTAAGAAATGAATCATTAATTTTTGTTTGAACTAATTATTATTTTATTCTTATGTTAATATGTATCATTAATAAAATAAAATTTTTAACATAAGGTTCCATAGATAATTTTATCTTGAAAAGGGGTTTCGCAAGATGCCCAAGTTTGAAGACCACTGGTATAAACCAAGGTAAAACAGTTTACAATAGATAACGAATGAGTCATAATGGTATCTGATTAGCCATATGACAGATACAAATTAAAAAATTGGGATAAATTGATTTCTCTACCCCAACAAAATTAATAATGTGTTCAAATATTTTTTTACTGATTTTACTGATGACAAAATCTGCAAAAAGAAATTTTCAACTATCCTATTGTCTGGACGTTTCAATAAAATGATACAAAATAGTGATAAAAAGGTGCTAAACTGAATCATCAACCATTTTAGCAGTTCTAATGTAATTGACCAATTTGTTGCTTTCTAAACGCCACTTAAGTCACTTTCCTTTAAGCATTTAACAGTGAAGGCATTTATTGATCGGTCTGCTTCCACTTTGAATCAATTGACACACACTTCTAAGAAATAACTTTTTTAGAATAAAATAATTCCACCAATAACCCCCATATAAGTTCAACAGCATTTTACTCAATATTCGATCTTGAAACAACTTAACCAGAAAAAATTTTTCGATAACTAAAAAATTTCTTTAAAGTTTAAATTTCTCAATATTGATCTCTGAAAAAAAAAATAAAAAAAACTTGTAAAAATTTTTAATATATTGAGATAAACATCTTTTGAGAGAATTCTAGACTGAAAATGTTACGATTAACAACTTGTAATCATAACCTAAAATCAGAGGAGAATAATACTCCTGATATTATCAGTTGCTCATAATTGTACCGCATTACCTCATTTGTGTGTCGCACTGCTTCAACCACATGCCGCTTTATCTTGCACCCAAATTTATCTTATAAATTTAAGGACATGTGCAAAAATATTGTAATTATCCGGCGCCCCTATATCAAATTATCCACTTATTTCAATTTTACTATATAAATGTTCTAAAAGATTGTTTTAGAAAAATCTTATAAAATTTTATTAAATTTCCCAAAGAATTCTCTCAAAATTCTGAAGAAATTAAACTTTGTACACTCATACCTCGCTATACGGCCTAGATATGTTTCGAGGAGGCTGGCCATAATGCAAAAGGCCGTATAACGAATCATTGCGTATACAGCATTTTTTTGGCCGTATAATAAAAACTAGCAGACTCCCGCAGAACATCTGCGTGTAGGGACAAATTATGACGTAGCATTACACACACGCACCTTCAAGGATTATATATGGATTGTGGGCCGTAAATCGAAAAAGTGCCCTAATTAAAGAAGGCCATTATAGCAAAATGCCATATAGCGAGGTATAGGTGTACTCCCAAAAATTATGGATTATTTTGCTTCTACTTCAGATATTACTCACTAGCCAATAGAAAATGAAAGATGAGCCAATCAGAGGCTGTTATAAAACCACTCATTAGCCATCAACCAATAGGAATCAACATTCATAAATAGCCCATGGCCGATATGGCTCTGGCTGTAAGTGCCTTGTCGCAGAAAGGCGTGAAAATTATTGAAAGTTATCATGCATTTTAATGAATTTGAATACACTCATACCTCGTTTTACGGCTGCTCTTTATACGGCGTTTCACTTTAACGGCCTTTTTAAATTATGGCACTTTTTCGATTTACGACCCACAATTTTCATTATACGGCCAAAAAAACACTGTGTACACAGTGATTCGTTTTACACCTTTTCGCTTTACGTCCAACTTTTCCTGAACCTATTAAGCCCGTTAAGCGAGGTATGAGTGTACTATTATATCTAGATCCCATTATTCAATATGCATGTACTTATAAAAGGCGCATTTTTGTTGACTGGCCACAGGCACTAGTTACACCTCTGGGAATTAAGTAACAAGCCAATCAGGGTTGTTGTTTCAGGTGTTATCCAAATAATTGCAAATTATTGATTATTTTCCAGACCATTCATGTTATTATAAGTGATGATTAATCAAGAAATGTTTCTACTTTGAAGATACCTTTATATGAGATGTGCTTTCATTATATTAAAGTAGCTACTGAGCACATTTAATTCAAGAAGTAGAGTGAATTAATTGCAGCTAAATGTTTAATTAGAATGTTGCTCTTGGCAAAAAGAAAAATCTATCTAATGAGTTTTGTAAATAAGTTGTTTAGTGTAATTGAATAGAACTTAAACAACATATCTATACAACCCACCCACTTTTAGAAAATCCTGTTCACTTTTGAACAGTTTGACTTTTGCCTAAACTCAGTTTGCCAACATCAGTTCACTGAACTAAACCAAACCAAACCAAACCCATGATGTTGGCCAATTGTTGTTGGAAGAAGTCAGCAAATATGTCAGTGAAATGACTAGTTGGCAAAGTGGATTTTGGCAAACTGGAGTGTTAACATTTGAATAGGATTTCTACAACTTAAAACAAAATAGCAACTCTTCTTCAACTTGAAGTTTGGGAAGAGTTTTTTAATAAAAATTAAAAAATAACTACAAAACATGCCCCCTTTCTGTCACGCTTGATGTATGGCATGAAGACAAAATGCAGTCTGAATTGTCTTCCATGAAGCAAAATCAAACTATATTGAACCACTTGCAAACAGATTTAAGGTTAAGAAAGCAAAGTGCCAATTCAGAGATTCCCATCTTTTTTTAGAGTCAATCTTTTTTATTCAATAGCCATGTAGTCTATGACAGCGGTTCTCAAAGTATTCTCCGCAAAGCCCTGGGATTCTGCAAGCTCCCTCAAAAGACTACACATCTCCTAATCAAATTTTAAAAAAAAATTAGTTTTAAATCCCAGAAAAATGAAATTATAATAATTTACTGCTCTGAAAAGTTTAGACGTATCTAATTAATGCCTAGTTCACACTAGGCATAAAAACACGACGGAAAATTTTCTGCAGGAGAAAATTTTCCGAGCTTAAAATTTAACGTTTCTGCCGTTGGTTCCCACTTGTGACAGAAAAGCAAGTCAGAACTGGCTGTAAACATATCCCATAATCCTCTACTATCGCCAAGCAGAAAATGATTTGATTGGTCAATTTATTTTCCGCAGCGAAAAAAATAGAAATAGATTCTATTTTTTCCATCATGCGTTTTCTGCTCTGCAGACAGGAAATGACGTCATATTCAGCGAAAAACTGAGCGGAAAACTTACCGTTTCTGCTCTGTTTCCGCCAAGTCTGAACTAGGCATAATGAACTAAAAAAAATCTCTACTGGTTAGCTCAATATAATGCACTATGCCTACTAGATAACTAACAGTAGAGTTTTTCAATTGTGCAATTAATTGTAATAATTTAAGTATTTGTAAAATCAAAAATCAGATTAAAACTGTTATGGCCTAACACATATTCCACAAGACTACCATAACTTTTACAATCTTGTGAACACCTGTGTCATACCAAATTATATATTTTAATTCAGTTCAAAACTGCCAGTTTACTTAATTTTTATCAATTGGAAACATAATTAGTGAATCACTGGGCTTCGTGTAAATTCTTATGCTTTTGGAGGGCCCCACAGCTCCAAAAGTTTGAGAACCACTGATCTATAACACTTGCCACATTTGCGTGAAAAGACATCTTCTGAATATTTGCAATTCTTGTTATTTAATGACAAATTAATTGTATAAAAATAATTGTGGTAGTTTTGATGGTGTGACATCAAAACTTCACGAGCAGAACCTTGCAAGACATAATATTGTGACCAAAACCTCGCCAGTAAATCAATCCCGCGCAAAAAGTATTAAATTTTAAATTTGTAATTTTTATTAATATTTAAATATTAAAAACTACTTAAATGTTTTTTTCACCCAGTCTGCAATTGCAAATTGTGTGCAACACCTCTCAGAAACTGCACCAACCATTCCCTTCCATCATTTATAAAAATAGTACGACGTATTAAAAATAATGTAAGAGATTATAAAACTTTTATAAATGATGGAGGGGAAGGGTTTTGGTGCAGTTTCTGAGAGGTGTTGCACACAATTTGCAATTGCAGGCTGGGTGAAAAAAACATTTAAGAACTTTTTAATATTTAAACATTAATAAAAATTACAAAATTAAAATGTAATATTTTTTGCGTGCGATTAATTCACTGCGCGAAATTTTGATCACGATATTATGTCCTGCGAGGTTCTGCCCACAAAGTTTTGACGTCACACCATCAAAGCTACCTCAATTATTTTTACACAATTCATTTGTCATTAAATAACAACAAAATTTGATCGTTACAGCATCAAAATAGCATTGAAAAAATTCTTAGTGAATACACCTGTAAATAACAATTGGTTTTAACCATAAATTAACGCGAAAAACCAATCCTTAACACCTAACGATTGTTCAGTAAATCTGGCCCCAGATCCATGAGACTTCTACAAAACTGCCTACAAGTGTGAACAGTATCAATAAGTTTGACTTTTATAAGCCTGAATTTCTAGATAAGTAGTTTAAGTGTGAAAAGTATAAATCATCGAAGTGAAAAGTATAAATCATCGAAGTGAAAATCAAAAGCTGGTTTTAATTTAATGCTTCACAACATCCGAATTCTAAATTGGCATTATATCCTGGTATATTTTGATCTAATGGAAAGTGAACTAAACTGAAATAATTATCGGTTGATAAAAATCTCAATAAAGAAATAATAATATCTTGAATTATTTATTTTAGTGCACAGTCAAGGCTGCATCGCGGCATGCAGTCTGCAGCTAAATTTCTAGGTAAATATGGGACAGACTTCCTTCATTACTAATGCAAAAAACCGACCATAGGGGGAAAAAAATTCAAAAGTGAGTCAAAAAAAATTCCAAATTGAGTCAAAATTTTTTTTCTTTACATTTAAATTTCACTAATCAGAGCCAAATTTTTTTTTTATAAAAAACTATCTGAAATTGATTTCTAATTCTCATAGAAATGCATTAAAAATTTGAGATCCATTTTCGCTGGTCAATTTTTTTTCTTTTTTTCCTTTTCTAATCCCTTTAATGGGTCTGGTTTGTCTCCTTCAACCGCACCATGGGATCTTTAACAGACAAAACCGCATGATTGACAACCTACTTGAAACCACGCCTCTGCCCAGATAAAGTGGAAAAAAGAGTTTAGTGTCCTGAGTCTGCGCTGGAGAGCAGAAACTAGGTTTGTCCTCTTTTATGCTTTTAAGTGTACTTGTATTTTCATTTTAAAGTGTTTTCTACATTCTTTTTTCTTACTTTTCTAAACACATCATGACTTATCATTTTTTTTATATTTAACAACTTAGAAAACCAAAAATTCAAAAATTTCTAACATAAATAAAAAAAAAAACAGTACAAACCATGCCATCTTGAGACGGTTAAACAACACAAAAATTCAAATAATAAAACACTCCCTTCAAGTTTTAACCGCCATCATAAAACATGTCATTAGACAAACTGAGAATTAAGAAATTAAGTGATTAAAAATAATAACGTAGAGATATATTTACCTGCAGAAACGGATAACGAACTTGACGCGCATCGGCCATGATAAGCCGAGTAGAGCGAGTCGAGACCCGGCGTGGAGGACGAAGTCGCAGCGGGAAGCGGCGATGGCGGAATGGGAATGGCGCGATGATTTAGACCGGTCGATGTTGGCGCGCTCAAATAGCCGGCACTCGATGCCAACAAAGCAGCCGAACTCACTAATCGGCTACGGTCCAAAGCGTAATCCGGACGGGGATCCATAGATTTGATTACGGCGATGAATGATGTTTCATGGCGGCTGTCCCGATAGTGAGCAGTCACGGGTAGATGAGTTGACGGATTCAAAAACCGGTCATTCAATAAGCCTAATGTATAAAGATAAGTTTTAAATGAGGTTTTAGTTTCAAATAAAGTATTTCTTATTTTTTTATTTTCGATTTTGATTGAATTTTTGTACTTTAATGCCTAAAAAGTAAAATTTTTGTTGTCAAATCCATAAAAGTTAACATAAACCCGTAAAATTCATTTAAAATCAACAAAAATTAACTAAAAGCTGGAAAATATATTTGAAATTTAATTTAAATGTAAAAATCGAAAAAAAAACAAGTGAAATGTATAAATTCAGTTAAAATCGATAAAATTAACAAAACTGTAAAAACAGCAACTAAAATCTATAAAAATTCACCTAAAATCGCTAATAATTAACTAAAACCCGTAAAATTCATTTAAAATTTAATTCAAACTTAAAAATAAAAAAAAAACCAAGTGAAATGCATAAAATTCAGTTAAAATCGGTAAAAACAACAACTAAAATTGCTAATAATTAACAAATACCCGTAAAATTCATTTAAAATTTAATTCAAATGTAAAAATCGAAAAAAAACAAGTGAAATGTATAAAATTCAGTTTAAATCGATAAAATTAACAAAAAAAAACACTAAAATCTATAAAAATCCACCTAAAATCACTTATAATTAACTAAAAATCAATAAAATTCATTCAAAACCTAATAAACCCCATAAAACTCTTTCCATAACTGAAAACCCATCCAAAATCCCATTTAAAAACCATAAAAACCAAAATTCATTTTTACCCAACAAAATCAATAAACTCAACAAATCACAATCAAAACTCAAAAAAATTAAATAAAATAAAAAAACAAATAATCCCAAATCAAAAAACCTAAAACATCCCTACAGTGACACATAAACAAACACCAAATCGAAAAAATAGAGAAAAATTGCTGCTTTTCTTCATTATACCTGGCAGGAGTTGAAGTGGGGCATTAGAGGAAAAAGCCAGCATAAAATTTTAACAGCCCCAACGTATAAAAGCAAGGGCATTGACTTGACAATTTAACAACCCCTAACGTGAATAATCACGCCATAAAGACAAGAAAAACAATATGAAAATAAAAAAAAATACCCCCCTCATTCATTCCTGTTTTACACATAAAAAAATGGAAAAAAAAATGGTTGACCTAAAATAATTTCCTTTGTAATGTTATTAGGAGTGAGTGAAGAAATAAAGAAAAGATTATTATTTATATATGATAAAACTTGATAAATTTGATTATTATTTATAATACATCTGTTGCGAATGGCCTAAACACGCCATATTCTCATCAAAAAATCATTAGTTAAATTAAGGATTCACAGGAAGTGAACTATTCATTGTGTCTATTATCTACTCACATATTTGTCGGATAACAATTTCAAAATTATCAGATTAGAAAGCGAGTTTTTGTGAGTTTTGTTTGCTTTTTAAGGTTAAAGTGGATCATGTTGTTAGGAATATAGAAAAATATATTACTTTTGTTGATTGTTTTTAGAATAAATTCGAAAAATAATAAATTAAATGTTTTATTTATTATTTTTATCATTTATGGGATAAATTAATAATAACCAGTGTTTTTCCAGTTTTTTACTAAATTCAGAAAATATTTATCATTTTTATCATTCAATGGTGACTTTAAATCGATTTTTTAATCGATGTATTATCGATTTTTTCCATATTTACTTCTTCAATCTGTTTTACAGCTGTGGCTTTCTTACTTCTACCCATATTTCATTACAACTCATGACAATTAAAACCATCTTTTAACTATTTTATACTCCCTCTATTGAGTAATTACTGATTAATTTAAACCACTAATTTTATGTTAATAAATAATTTTTAAAAAAAAATCACAAAAATAATTTTTAAATAGCATTTGTAATATTGACCAGGTGCAAAAACAAGACTATAAACCGCCATCAACAGCCATAAAAACCCAAATCATCACTGACTTGTGTTACTTTTATAGATTTCTACACAAAACAGAACCAAAATATACTTATACAACATATGTAACACGAACAAAATCTCATCTCAAATGCAAAAATGGTAATTTGAATCCCCATTCACACAGGTGCACTCAAGAATAATTAAATTACAAATCTGAATATTTTTTCAATTTTCATCATTTCCACTTTGATTTTAAATCATTACCCAATCAATTTGAATTCTTCACTGTTAATTTCCAGTCTTATATGCATCGCATGTCCTTGACCTTGACCTGTATTCACTTCCCCTTGTTCCCACTGATCCCCCATTGCAACCCCCTTCCCTACTGCGCCACTAAATTGAGTTTACACCAAATCAATATGGTGAAAACGGGCAGAAATTAGTTTGCAGGGGAAAATGACAACTTTTCAACAGGAAATCAAAAATATAACCTTATATTTAATTAATAACCTGTT
Organism: Geophilus carpophagus; assembly: GCA_034687075.1. NCBI lineage: Eukaryota > Metazoa > Arthropoda > Chilopoda > Geophilomorpha > Geophilidae > Geophilus > Geophilus carpophagus. The sequence goes on along the minus strand of JAQFZN010000036.1, from coordinate 35,518 downwards.
GGCAGACAAAGGAAGCAGAAAGATAATAACAAACTATCCCAAAACAATGACGTCATCATTTCGATTTTTTTTTAATATTTGTTAAAAGTGCTAAAAATAGTAAAAATACTAAAAGCAGCATGAAAATAGATCAAATCTATTTTCTATCTCTTTTTATAACTTCCTGTAATTATTTGATCAAAATTGATCGAAAATTAAATTTTAAGAAAATAAAAAATAATTTTCAACTCAAATTAAATTTATTCCTAATTTGCCAAGAGAAAAACATAAAAAGGAGAAAATCACGTTCTAAACATCTTTAAAAAGAGGGTCAAGTCATCAATTTTTTCTTCTTTTTTTTCTCCCTTCTTCAACTTACTCTTTCTTTTCCCTTTTTGGCCTCGAGTCGAGGATGCAGTAGGCGTCGTCCTTCTCTTAACCATCTGTTTCGAGATGACATCCATCTTAATAATAAATCAGTCACGTGACCCTTATCTAACACGCCTCAAACGTAGAGGTAATGTGAAAAAAACTAAGATACGCCCATCAAAATTGTACTAGAATAGCCATTACCGTAGTTTTCGTTTTCACCCATTTCATCTTTTCGCTAAACCCAAAACGCGATTTCATCGAACGTTCTGGAATAAGCTAGAATAAAGATATTTTACATACACAAAACTTGTGAATTATAAATTAATTTTATATATTTTAAATAAAGTACTTAATATTTTATTTATGTTTACGTTAAAAAATGATAATAAATTATTGTTTGTGAACACGCATCATTAATAATGAAATAATTTATCATAACAGCGCCCTCATACATCAAAATTCAAAATTCAAAATATGGCGGCAGTAACGGAAAAAGTAAATGAAGAAAAGATGCTCGGTGTGAGTATTTTAATTGCAAAATCTTGAGTTCGGTTAATTGAATTTTGAATTTGGATGTCGAATATTCGATTAGTACCGGTTTTGTGATGCGCGTGATAGGAGTTTATGTATCATTATGCGCATGCATCATCCCGATCCATTTCCTTCCGCCGTGACACTGATTAATAACGTGGCGAAGCTAAAGGACTAAGCAGCACGCATTATGGTTTTTTTTATGCTTTTTTATTTATTTATTTATTATTTTATGTTACTAATTTAAGCTTGGGAAATCATTTTGTTGCTGAATTTATGTAAAGGTATTTGAAATTTGAAAACTTTTTTTTTAATTTTTTAAAAAATATTCTAAAAAATATTGTATAAAATATTTTTAAAAAAATCAAAAATTATTTAAAAAATGAGATAAAAATTTACAACTTTTAATAAATTTTAAAATTCTCAACAAATATGAGAAATTATTCAAATTTTACTTATTTCAGTTGATCACTTAATAATAATATTTAGTATTAACGCAATGTGATTTCTGCCCGGTGCCCCAAATTTAAAAATTACAAATCATTTATTCTATTATTTTTGTCAGTTATAAAAGATGATTCGACCTGAATTTTTGAAAATTATTCAGGCTCAATTTAATACTAAATAAAAACCCTCGTGTCTTATTAATTTGACAGCCTGAGAAAATTTTAAAATGATAGTTTTTTTCTAAAGAAATTATTAATATTTGTTTTTCATTTCTTAATGAATAGTAATTAATTTTATTTTTATTTATTTTTTACTTTTCTATAGCCATTACTTGGAAAAGTGTAAGATGAGCTTCAAAATTAGGTTAAATAAACTGAAATGATGTTAATTTTGAGTTAAAATGTTATAAACAAAATTTTTTTTACAATTAAATATCAAAAGTTATATATTTTTTTTAAATTTTGTGTAAATCCTTTCAAGCACGGTCAATATTTATTTTCATGCCGCGCCCGGTCGACCGCATCCCGCTACAATTATTTTCATTTGCCGTACTTTTGTAACGGTCTCCAAAATATTTGATTTACAGCTCAAAAAATAATTTAATGTAATATTTACTCTAATAAATAAATAATATATATTAAATTAATTAATTTCATATATAATATTAATTATTTTTTAAATTTTTTTAAAATATTAAAAAACTTGAAATTCAACGGTAAACGTTAAAAAGCGATGCCGGGTCCGAGCCACCGTCATCGGTGTCTAAAATCATGAAGCTCCGTGAAATTCTCATTAGAGAAATCAAAATTATAATTTTCAAATTATAACTACAATTTCACTAATCAAATATGCAATATTACGCTAATAATCATATAAAACCCATAACAGTAACCAAACTATAAAATCCATCTATAAAAACCAGCGAGAACGTGATTCCAATAGTACGGAAATCGGCAAAATTTTATGCCGCAATAGAATCACCCCGTGCGGCCTAAAATTCCATCTTCCCGTACCCGGCAATAACGATCGGAAAATGTCGCATCATTCAAACAGAATTGTCAATTCCATTCTATTTCCATAAAAACAAACGCAACCTAATGAAAACTCTAGTTGAAAAGAAAAATAACACAACAAAATAGAAGAAAAATGCTTGATGATAAAGAAAAGCGACAAGATGTCAATTTGAGCAAGGGCGACATGACAGTTCATTTCGGAAAGTGAAAACTGCGCCATTTCAAATTTAACCGTCACACGGCGTAAAATTATCACAAAATCACATCGCTAGCACACATTCAACACAAAAAATTCAACAAAACCAATAAAACAACCTCGAAAACTCAACAAAACGTCGCAAAGTTGGATTCAAACACAATAAACATAAGCCTAAAGAAAAAATCGCGGCAAACTCAACCACTGACCTAAGTTTGATGGCATTTTTCTCTATTTTTCAATAGGTGTCGCTTAACGACAATAATTTTCCTTAAAAACAGCTAATAAATACATTCGATTTATCAGATAAATAGGTCTGGATCGTTAAGCAGGGATCTTCACCGAGCCGCCGAACGTGGGAGAATGAGCCGATGAGACAGTTGCGGCGATCGGTTGAGTTTTGAAATTTAGACAGAAAATGTACTCACCGTTTTCAATGGTTTTTTTCCGTTTTCAATGCGTTAAATCCTGTTGAAAATAGCACTGTTAATCCATTAAGTTGAATCTAAGTGAGCACAATCCGATATATGGTAACAAACGGGGGAAAATAAGACGGCAAAATGCGAAGCGAGGCAAACGACGTCAACATGCGGTGATCAAAATTGATCGTCGGCGCCTTCATCCGGTCACGGAAAAGTAAACAAGGCGCTGATTGGTTGAACAAGTCCAACTGCCGCTCCCACCTATGTTCTCGCTTGCCCCGTGTTTCGTGGACTCGACCGTTTGGCCGCAGTTTTTAAAGTTGCTTTTTCATTAACAGCTTGTTTAGATTTGGTTTGATTGAGTTTTCACTTCGATTCAACTGAAATGTAATTTAAATTTCCAAATGCTGCGCCATTTTGGTTAACTGACATCTGACGAGAAAATGTATTTTTAAATTTGATCCAATTTTATACTCGATTTATTTATTCTCAGATTTATGTCGATTTTGTTGATATTTTTGAGAGAAAGTGAGGTAATTAAGAAAATAATTTCAAAACGATGACGTCATTTTTATTAACTGTCATTTACCTATTGTTGCGTTTAAAATTTGCATCTAAAAAGCATGTAATTTGTTGTTTTATTGCGTTTGAATAAATATTTATTTAATTTTGATGTTTATATATTATTTAAAAATTATTTAATAATCAAAAAGAGAATAATAAACTATTAAACCGATAAAAGCTCAAAAACTTGATAATTTTAATATTTTTTCAAAAACAACTTAAAATCTATCAACTCATTAATGCTCAAAATGGATTAAAATATTCACGAATTATTCCAAAATTAAAAATCGCATCCATTAATCAATACACCTAAAATATATAATTTACAAAGAAAATGAAAGTAAGTGAAAAGAAGAGAAAAAAGAAGACATTTGCTTTTCAAGATGGAGGAATCCAAGTTAGAGACAGAGGGGTGCTCTACCTATTTTTTGTGCATTGTCATTGGGCGGAGTTAGTATCAGTCACGTGGATTCATGACCTCCTACACTGACCTTTATTCATTTGAAAGCAGAAGCGCGTTTCGAGGGGTCCATAAATTATAAGGAATGGTGGAAGGAGGTTGTCTGTTTCTTTTCGTGGATCTTCTTACTACTTGGCACATCATTTGATATGAGTCAGAGCTATACTCGTGTGACGATTTTCGGTACTACGACGCATGTGAAAAAAGTTTGCAGTTACTAGTTTAGTTTTTGACATATATATAATTCATGTAGGCCTCGATTGTGTGTCTAACCAATAGAAAAAGTCAGCTCTGGGGGCCATGTGTGCTGGTAAAAAAGGGTATCAAATGTTGGAAAGTGTTTGGAAATCAAAAGTTGTTTTCTGTGTTTTTTTTTGTTTTTTTTTTGAGGTTTTTTCTGTTTTTTTTTTAAAGATGAAAAGTTGTTTGGGAATTTGTAAAACATTGTTGGATTGCTACTGGGGAGAGTTGTTTGTGAATTGAGGTTTGATTTTAGTTTAGTTTTGTTTGTGGATGATTTTTGAGATGGTTGATTTCGAGTAAGTGTTGATTGTTTTTAGTTTTTGTTAGGAAAGGTGAAGTGATTATTGAAAATTTGGTGTTTGTTGGATATTTAATGTGATTTGAGTGTAATTGGCAGTTTTAAGTTTGTGTTTTGATAGTGTAAATTTCAGATGTAAATGTAAATTAATTGATTTTCAGTTGTAAAAGTTGATTTAAGTAAATAAATGAGTTATTTGTAAATTAATGAGTTTTAAAGGTAAATTTATACATCTAAATGTAATTAAGTGTAAATAAATGCATTTAGTGTAAATTTATATAATCTGTCTGTACAAGTTTATTAAAAATTGTGTAAATTCATGGAAATTTAGTGTAAATTAATGGAACTTTAGTGTAAATTAATGGAACTTTAGTGTAAATTAATGGAAATTTAGTGTAAATTAATGGAAATTAATGGAAATTTAGTGTAAATTAATGGAAATTTAGTGTAAATTAATGGAAATTTAGTGTTAATAAGTGAAAGTATACTATATATTAATCTTTGAAGCCTTAATTTACAGTAAATCTAAATAAACTAACACTTTTAAACTACCAACTCCAATTTTGTCAAAAACAAAACCGTTTTTTCACCTCCAAAATACAAACAATCCAATTTTCACCACGTAAAAACATCATAAATAAATAAATACTATAAACGCAATCCTAATTACTAATTACCTGTTCGAAAAAAATATCCTATTAACACAAATACGGGTTAATCATCAAGAATTTGCTCGCTTCGCTTCTCCATACGAAAACAATGTAATCACATCACTTTACTGCTACGGCCAACTCATTGAAACTGACATAAAATTTACCGAGTTTTCTCGGAAATTTCACCCATCAAGGAAACTTTTGTCCCAATCACTGTTTACATATCTATTGCAGGAAATCACCTTTTTGTTTTCATAGTACTCTCTTTCCTCTAACTTCGGAATACATTTTTTTCGACACATTTATTCATTGTCATGCGCAGTTTAATCACTCGAACATTTTACGGCAATAAAAATAAAACTATGACTTCATTGCAATTAATCAGCAAAAAACACACGAGTGTTTGCAGCTGCTTTTTTACTGAAAAAATCACATCATAATAATCGTTTTTTATGTTTATTATTTAAATTTGACTTTGATTAATAATTCTTACAAATTCGAATTAAATTTTAATACAATTCTACATTAAAAATGCAAATTTCCACAAAATGAGAATTAAAAATCAACTTAAAATAACAAAAAAAATAAAAAAAAAATAAAAAAAAAATAAAAATTTATTGTTTTCCATTTTATTTTTAAATATTGACTCAAATGTTTACACCTCATATCTATTAGTGTGCTTACACGAAACCCGAAACCCATTGCAACCCCCCAGAACGAGACTTTGTGCAACCCCATGTCTGCCTTTCTGATTTACAGTCAAGGCCGTGATCTTTTATCGGGCTAAATAATGAGTCTCGATGTTGTGAATTGAGTCTCGCTCTTACAAGTGAGCACAAAACGAACAATCAAACAAGATGGCAGGAAACGTGGACATAGAACAAAGTCAGGCATCAAGTTAAAGTGTGAAACGGAAACGGGCGCGTACGACATGTTGGATGAGCGAACCTCGAGCGCACGAGTGCGTTTTATAGGCTAAAAGGAGAAAGTAAAATGTGATTGCTGGCTCGCATGGGCTCGCATCACTACAACTTTAGCTTTTAATGCAGGTACCATCAACTTGTGAGTACTTTTAAATGCATTAGGTGCTTTCAGTGATAATTAATTACGTTCAATTAATTGTGCCGAATTAAACCTGAATTTAAAGAAATATTTCCCTTTTTCGTTTTTGTTTTAACTCTAAATATTAAGTAGCAAATAAAATAATTGTTATTGATAAAAGTCGGCGCTTTTGTTGAATATTAATTCGACAGCAGTTGGAATTACAAAATAAACATTTAAAGTTTGTTTATTTACAATTTTCATAACACTAAATAAACACCAACCGAAAAAAGGAATTCTCAACTCGGCACATTTGAATACGAAAAGCTAAAACACTTAGACTAAGAAGTCATCTGTGAAAGTGACCGAGATGAGTGAGAGCACGTGCATTTACTTGTTAATAACTGTAATTAGCGAGACCAGTCACTTGTAAGATTGACAGCACATTCACAACCTTAGTTTTAATTACATAGGACGAGTGCGGAATTAAAAGTTGAATAAAAATTCATTTACATTATTATTAATGTTTATTTCGTTTAATTTTATCGAATAAATGATAATAAAAGTGTTGAATTAGGTTTTTGTTCAAACATTTCGCCAAGTGCGGGCCTGTCTAGTGCTGGGCGTGTTATTCATCAAAAACGATGATGGTGGTTTGGCCTTCAACTGAGTCATCAAAGATCGATGAGTGCGCTGACTGAGCAGCGTACGACGCCCCTCCGACAGCAACTAGCAACCGTTTGCTACCACCAACCGTCGACTTTTCTTTCTTTGCTTGGAATAGAGCCAAATTTTTGTTATAAAATATTTGTGAAGGATAATGGCGTTAGTTTTCGGTTTGCGATGAAAACAAAAGTGATGCAGAGAGAAGTTTTTAAAGTTGATTTAATCTCGCTGATGTCTGTTGGAAGTTTTGTGTTTTGGTTGATGGATTATTAATGAGTGTTTTTGTTTGTTTTTCGTGTTTGAAATGAACAGTTTTGGTGTTGATGATGAGATAGTTTATGGGTTTTAATTTGGTAGGTTTAGTTTCGATTTAATTTTGTTTTGATTTTAATTTTTTTTTTGAATCTGATTTAAATTAGAAATCAAAATGTTTATTAAAGTAGAGTACTATGGAATTATGCGCAGGGATGGAAATTATCAAGAGTATTATTATTGATAAATTTTTGAAGTAAAATTGAATTATTAATAAATTATTAATAAATTATCAGTGAATTATTGAATTTTTTAATCAAAGATTTGAATTATTTGAAAACCATCAGTCGTCATTTACAAATTAGATAATCCGGAGTCTACATAAAATTAATTTCATTCGGAAATAAAATAGAAAATTGGAATAAACTTAAAAAATCAGAAAGCGACATTAAATTATCAACGAAAAATACAGATAATTATCGCATAATTAACTTAGATTTATCGATAAATTATTGAAAATATTTCATCGATTAGAACTCCAGAATATGCCATCAAATAATTCCAGTGTTAAAATATATTATTTGATAACATATTAATTAAAAATGTACATTTTAGTCTACTTAATGACATTTGAATGAAATTAATAAACAAATTTCTCAAAACACAAAACATCATACAGTTTTAAATCATTAAATGATATCACATTAAAACATCACTTCATCACTTGACCTTTGTGAAAAATCAATACAATTTTTTAACCTATTATAAATCACTAAGAGCAAGGGTTTCAGGGTACACCAATGAGCAATGTTGACACAAATATCACCTCAATTTTTTTCCTTTATTTACTCTCACTCATGTCTATACTTAAACTATTATTTATTACCATAAATCAATGTCACATTGATATAAATCAAAATAAATTAACACATATCATTTCATCAATAATATTTATTCCTTACATACCTTGAAAAAGAAATATATAATTACAATCCACCAAATAAAAAACATTTCTTTATTACACCAATAAGTTTGTTTAAAACAATGGATCTGAAGTGATCTTTATGGTCCAGTGGAAAAGAGAAATCTTAGATAAAGTTTAAACTTTGAAAAACACGATAGAAAATGTATTTCCTGCTGTTAGGATTATCAAATTCTTGTGCTTGTCATTAAATTTTTTACCTTATCACCAGCTTCCTGTTATAAAAGAACTTTTTTCTTTCAGGGTTTTTTTTTCTCATCACTATTGCACCATGTGTTGTGTTGTATACTCAGTAATAAAGTTTATATATATGGATTCAGGTCATAAAATGCAAAATTGCATGCTTTTTAATGTCAGACATATTGTAAAGTGGAAAAAAATGAAAAAAAAATGGAAAAGGGATAAATAAAATTATTATTTTTATTATTTTTATTATTTTATTAATTATTTTCATTTTCAATTCATTTCATGTTTTATTACGGCGCTTTCACTTAATTTTCTTCCTATTTTAAAAGGATTTTAATGAATTCTTGGTATTCAAATCATAAAAGGTTTATTTTTATACAAGAAAGAGAAGTGTTTTGGTTCCTGCTAAGCAATAAATGTTGATTTTTATGTTTTTACCAATATATTCAAACTGACATATGCTAAATAATTTTTTTTTATGTTTAATGTGATTAATTCAAGTGGAAATAAATTGTTTTTTACATTACTTGAAAAACAAATAATTGACATTAGTTTATTAAAATATAAATAAACTAGTTTTTATTTCTTTTAATACAGGTAATATTTATTTTTACCAAGTTTAAACATGATTTTATGAAAGATTAAGTCATTTTTGTAGTTGCAAATATTTATTTTCTTATTGATCAAATTTAAAATCGATTTCCTGTTTGTTGTTGAACAATATTTGTTTCTAATTCTTTTATTTTCATTTGATTATTCCTTTAATTTTTCTTTATTCTATTCCAATAAATGTAACAAAATGTTTTTAAAAATTTCTTTGGTTTTTCCCTTTGTTGATATTTTTTTCAAATGCTTTTTAATTTATCTTGAAATCTGTAATCAGATTACTGGAAAATCCTACCGTTTCGAAATTTGTTTTATTTAGTTTCCATTTCTAATCGAATTAAATCGCTATTGTATTATTGGATTTTACCTCCAAAAAAAAATATTTTATTTCCAACTTTGCTTTCAAATTACTAAAATCATTTCAAATATTAAAACGATATTTTAAACTCGAGTCAAGACAATGCTTCAACTGCGCCATCTCTTGCCTTTGATTTCACTTTGTAAAAGACGAATAAAACACTGATTTTTCTCAAACATGATCCTAAACTGCCATCTAGTGAAAATAAATAAAAACTCAAGGAGAGCCTCAAATTGAAGCGATGTTGGAAAAAAAAGAAACGATATTTTGTTCGCCAATTTTATTTAAAACGTTAATACAATCGATGCAATTTCTATCAGGATATTTAATCCTAAACACGTACAACTCTTAAATTTTTCTCATCAACATGAAACCATTCAAGGGTTTCTACTTCTCGTTTGGATTTCGGGAAACGGACATTCAGACGTAGGCGCCACCACTATCGCTTGCGGGGCAATTTTGAAATAATTCTCATCACTTTCGTCGACAACCAGAAACATGTCATCATCGTGGATAGAATTGGATCCAGACCAGCATGTGCATTGCTGCAAACACCAAATGCCAACTGCCACAGCAGGACAAACGAAACAGATAAACAACACAATAAAGAGGAAAAATAAAACGCTGACAAACACCCATAGTATTCGGAATGCTAAATCCCAAATCCATTCAAGACTGTAACGAATGGATTGTAAAAAGATACCCGCTCGTTCCATCGAGTCTAACTTCCATCTGCTTTCGGATGATGTTGACCCTTCAAATAGGTCTTCGATTTTCGATTCGACAACTTTGCTTATTCTATCTGGGTCGAGTATCTGTGGTTCTGGTTTGTCGACACTGCAGTGGCCGTGAGAGTCGCATTTTCCTGTGTCGCCATTGCATGGTTCTCCTGGTCGTCGAAGCAACCACCAAGGTGTGTCTTTGCGTCGAATTGGTTTGCATTCAGCACTTGATTCTGTTTCTTTGCAGCATACCAAACAAGCTGTTTGTGCGTCAGGACATTCGCATGGTATTTGACCAAACATAGAGCATTGGGCTGTGCTGCAGGAGAATTGGGCTTCTTCGTGGTTTGGTTGGTCAGGGCCGAGGCATTCTGTTTGGGGTACACGACGTCCCTAGAAAATGAATTTTTATGCATATTATTACGATTACTGCATTTTCATTTTCCCCATGCTTTCACTTAATTTTAGTTTTCCCCAGAGGTGGATTTAACGCGAATGCACTGGGCGCACCCTGGACCCTGACTTTTGAAGGGCCCCACAAAACCCCAACTATAAACTTTTTTCTGAATCCATTTCTGACATCAGAATTATCATATATTACTTTATTTCACTAAAAATGCAAAAAAAAACAGCTATTCGTAGCAAGATGTGATCGCCTTTCAGACCTAAAGGTCCGATAGAAGTCACTGGGGGTCAGAGGGAGGTGGAGGATATGGGGCCACAACCAATCAGATAACTGAATGTAATACACTTCACCGACTAGAGAACCAACAGTAGAGTATGTAAGTTTTTCAATTGTGTAATTAGATGTTATGTATTTGTTAAAATCCAAAATCAGATTAAAACTGTTATGCAGTGACAAGCATTCACAAGACTACCATAACAGTCACATATTCTTGTAAATATGTGTGACATACCAAATTATATATTTTAATTCCGTTCAAAACTCCTAGTTTACTGAACTTTTGTTGATTGGCAACATGATCTGGGAGTTCCTCTTGATCTGGGAGTTCCCCTTAATTTTATTCCTGCATTACCAATCCGCAAAATTTTTCTCAAATTTTCACCGGTCCACAGGCATAAAAAGGTTGGGAAACGCTGGTCTAAGCTATACAAACCAGCCATCAGGCTTGATATGTCAGCAGCATGCTTTAAATTAACATGAGCTGCGAGAAAGAGCTGCGCTAAATAAAGATTTATCGAACCTTAATCAAAGATTCTGTGTCAGTTTTCATTACGCTCCGTCCCCCAAACCTATTGGTCAGGCAAGAGACGATCATAAGGATTTGTAAGAATCTCATACAGCACATAAGGGGGATAAGTTATACGCAGGGGTGGATATGGTCGCCAGGCAACTCGGAATTTGCCCCAACCACGTCAGTTGGGTTGGCCTTGGGCCCAGGGTCAATGCAGGACCCAGTCAATCTCAACTATTGCCTGGAAGATTTTCAACTCATATCCACTCCTGGATACGTGAAAGTTGGTAAAAATTTCTAAATCATTACCTGTATCTCTGAACGAACATTAAAGCTTTTTACTTCTACGTCCTCCATATCTTCCTCATTTTCGTATTCATCATCTTCATCATCTTCAAACTCTTCTTCATCTTCCTCTAACGTCATCGAATCATTTTCAGTTTTTAAGTGTTTGGCTGGTGCTTTCTTCTTATTTTCCACTCTTGGTTTCTTTCCACCCCTTCTTTTCGTTTTTTCTGTATCCTCTGGTTCGGCATCCTGTTCAGTTGGTTCACCATCCTGTGGAGTTGATCCAGTTCTAGGCTTCTTCTTTTCTTTCTTGTCTTTTGATTCAGCTTCTACTGCAGTTCGTTCTAATATTTTTTGGTATTTTTCATCTGCAGATAACATTTTGAATTCTTCTAATTCACTGCTATTTTGGTCATCCAAATCTGAATTCTCTTCCAACCAGTTCAAGCAACAATCTTCATCATCCTTGTTGTCTTTCTTGTGCATCTCATCACCTGAATACAAATTTAATACAAATTTTTCGAATAAAAATGATCTAATTTTAAAATATTACAACAAAGTTTCCTGGATAAAGAAACAAAACAGTTTCCCTTTTTTCGCAACACAGTCTTCATGTTCCCAATACTGCATGGAGAAAAGAAACGGTTGTTTGGTTGATCTCCTTTCACAGCTACAGCAGCCATGATGTATTTGCCGCCATCACTATCATTTGGCGAGCATTTCTCATCAGGATTAGGATCGTGATCGCTGCCAAAAGAGTGGCCCAATTCATGTGCTACTGCTATGGCAGTTATACCACGAGGCATTCGACGTCCTTGCAACATCATTGTGATAACGGCTGAATTAAAACTCAACGCCTTTTGATCTTGAGTTGAAAACAGTCGTGGTTCACAAATCCCACCTGAAAGAAATGTTATAAGATTCAATGTTTACAAATATTTATTGTTTATCTTCTATACTGTAGTAATTTAATTTATTAGTTAGAAAACGTTTGCGATATAAACACCGAAAAATGGCTCTGTAACTTGGCTCCAAGTTTTTGCTAACTCTATTTAATATTATCAGGGTTGAAAATGCTATCGCTACTAGTAGCATGCTACTTTTATCGTAAAGTAGCGGGGTGATAGCAAAATAGTAGCAGGCTACTGCTATTTTTGCAGGTTCAGCGCTACTAATGATCGCTACTAATAGAAAAAAAAAATCCCCTCCCAAAATTAAAAAAAAAATAAAAAAAATTAAAAAAAATCCCCCCCCCATTAAAAAATCCTCAAAAAATTAAAAAATTTAAAAAAATAAAAAAAAGATATTAGTTTATTGTTAAAAATATAAAGTAAAAAGTAGCAGTAAGTAGCGAAAAGTAGCGACTAAGTAGTGATAGCGTAACGAAAATTTTTTTTATGCTTAGATACAGTAGTGAATAGCGTAGCAAACTCTTAAAACTTTAAACTCAATGATAGCGATGCTACTTTTAATGAGTAGCTTTTCCAACCCTGAATATTACATTACCAACATAACCGCTCTCATCAGCATCAGCCATCCAAGCGATACCCAAAATCCTCCCAGGAAAAGTATATCCAGAAAACGCAATTCCAACACAGTAATTCTCAAAATCATATTCGGAAAATATTTCCAAATACTGATCAGATGTGAGTTTCGGTTTCATAAACGCTCGATTCTCGAGACATGTGGTCGTCGACTGCACAACAACTTCATGGATCTTAAAACCGACATTATCCTCTGCACCATCTTGATTAAAATCGGTTTTGCGATAAATATGGTCAGCTTCTTGCACGTGGAAAATCATCTCATAAATGGCGCCCGTCGCAGATCCATCACCAGCATGTTTAGTGAACAAATGATCAGCAATTACTTTCAAAGTGCAAGTGGTTTTCGGCATCGTTCTACGTTTAAACCAAGAACGTTCCGAACGTGCCAAAGACAAAACTTGTTCAACTCCTGGTCCTCTGCGATGTAACAAGCGAATTGGATCGCATTTGTACCCATCAGGCCCTACTTCGCAATCCACGGCCGTCATGTTCAAGTCTTCTTGTCGGAAGATGACGCAATCAAATGGCATCTGAAAACATTTTGATAACAAACAAATTATTTTTCAATACAAAACCAGCAAAAATCAACTTTTTTCATTAAAAATTTAAAATCGAATATTTACTCGATCTCGAAAATATTTTGAAGCGCGTTCCACAAAGAGTGTTTGGTTTTTCATATGAATAACCCCAGTAAAAACTCCTTTAATCAGTACGCCATGCACAAACGATGTAGGCTCATCAAGAACTTTTCCCTCAACCAAATTCTCAATAATTGTTTTCGCTTCCATCTTTTCGGTAATGCAGCTTTCTTTCCCACCCATAATAATCACATCAGCATCATGCGATAGAATAGTAACGGATCTATTCAACTCAAGCTGAAATGTTCGACCGAACGCCCGGATGTCGATTCTTTCCGTTAACCCTGAGCCTATTTTGACATCTTTGGCAATACTAGGTGCATCAGCGCCTTCTTTTGCCAGATTAAAGTCATGATTTACGAATTCCCATTTGGAATCTCCATCAAAAAATACAGGCTCGTAGTAATTGATGAATTCATTCAACGCCTTCGATTCACCATATCCGACATTGTGAAATACAAGTAACGAACAAACGACAGAGAACAAGATATTGGACATGGCCATTAGGAAATGGTCGCGGACTTAAGTGAACAGCATTAAACGAAAATTTTTCTTTTTTTGTAATGCATTACAGGGCATCGATTAGGCGATTAGGCGATTATTGATCTTGATCGAATTGGTTTGTAAGAGGAGAAAGTTGAAATCTCCTCATTTTTTTCGAGCTCGATGTCAAGCCATTCCAAATGTGGAAAACAATCTATTTGTTTTTTGTTTTTTCTAACACTGACTATCGGGTAAATGAATGCTTTGTTGCGTATTCGTCACCTCATTTTCTATTTATTACATTTTTCGAATAAAAACTGACATAGAATTATTATTTAAATTTAAATTTAAATAAAACTGCTCAAAATTAATTTTAAAATTTACATAAGCCTTCTCAATCTCCCAAAACCTCAATCCAGCAGAGAATAAATTGAAACATTTAATCAAATGTTGTTTATAGAACCCTGGGTTCAGTTAAATAAAAATAAGCCTTTTTTTTAAAAATTAAAACAACATTCGAATGTTGAAAGAAATTATTCATACTTTGACGGATGTTTTATTTTGTTTACTTCTTAAAGGCTTCCGTAACTTTTTAAATTTTAACTAAACGAACCGAAAAACATTGTGTTAAAACACAGTCGAACATCCCCAAGTCGAATCACCATAGTTGACCGAAAAAATTCAAAATAAAGAAAATTTTATCACAGTTGGCATTCTAATTGCAAAATCTTTATTTTCCATTTGATACATCATATATATACATAAATATATATACAGTAAGTCAAGAAGTTAATGTAAAACTATGTCACCAAAAAGCAACTAATAAATAATCTACTTAATTTGTGACAGTGGTGGTTTAGGAATAACAAAAGATTTAACAGATTCTTGCAAACTCTGCTTCTTTTCATTCTTATTCGGTGGATCCCATTTATCATAAGGACGAAAAAAGATCAGTAACTGTTGAGTCAAACTTGTATCAAGTTTATATTCTTTCGAAATGATCTCCGATGTCCATTTTAAGGGCTCTGATTGATGCCTTGTGAGTAACTCTAAGGCTTGTCTCATGCTAATTTTCCCTGCAGGAATTATTACTGGTTCCATGAAGCCGAACTCTGGATCCACAACCGTTTCTCGACTTTGAGGAAGTTTTCTCTTTTTACTATCCGAATCGGTTTCCTATAATAAAATAAAAATAAAAATTAATTTTCATTTAAATTAATATTAAAATCACTTTTTATTTAAATTTCAACAAAAATAAACCTAACTTCGATCGAATTTCTTAGGTTTATTTACTAAGAATTCTAATAATGGCTTTCTGATAAATATTATTTCAAAACAATAATATTTATCTAACAATCCATTTATAAAATAGAATTATCTGATATTTAGAAGAGTGAAATTTTGAATTTTTTAACCAATTTTTACCGTTGGATCTTCAGATTTTACATAAACTTGTTTTAATCGAGCTATGTGATCGTCAGGAATTACAGATGCTTCTTTACTCTCAGGTGAGCCTAAGAAAATTAGTTTTAATTTGTATAAATGTGTAATTATTTTTTTAAATTCTATTTACCAATTGCCTGTTCCAGAAATTTAACTGTGGATGGATGTCGAGGAGCCGGCGTCGGTTTATCGACTTTAATTCGTTTTTGCGCACGATTTCCCGCGTTGTAATTGCGAAACGGACGAATTATAACGGATAAAACCTTACCCATTACGTGACGAATCATTGCTATAATATAAAATTAGATTTCTATTTCTATTTTAGCAAGGATTCGTGCTCGAAACACGATCGAACACTACAGTTTCGTTAAGATTGTAAATTAAAGCGCGCTCTGGTGGCGAATGGAAGAAACATAAATTTAATGGCGACTCAGTTGAGAGCAGTTTATATCATGTGATGCAAATAAATTTGTTACAATTAATCGTTCTTAAATAAAATATCCGTTAGTTTTTTTTATAAATCTATTTTTTATTTTAAATTTAAAATAGTTATCTCTCTTCGTGTTATTTATCACATCTACTTCACATTTTATTCATCTAATATTCTTATCGCACAGTCTGGCTTCCAATTCCTCATCAATACCACGTGGCTTAGTGTTTACAGACCCTTTACTTTATCTTATCACGTGACAAGAATGGAATGACAACAATGTGGCCTAATGGGCGTCACACACCTGCCAATCACTAGCAAATGGCGGATGAGGTCAAGTAGGGAGTATTAAGAACACGACGAATATTTGCTTAAAATCCACACAATTAACCACATTTCTACCACAAAACCAGGTTAGATATCAACAAACAGACATACGTTAATCAAATAGTAAGTAAAACTTTATTCAAAACGAACTGAAACATTTTTTTCAAAAACATTCCATAAAAAATGTTTAAATTCTCCCAAAGTTGTCATGCTGCAAATCCCATTCCGGTTGTTGTATTCAAATAAGACTCGATGATGGGCGGCTGTATTCGATTTAAACACGTAAACGGGGTAAACTGACACCGTTTCTGCGTGACAAGGAAAAAAAATAATATCGCAAAGATAATTTTCAAGGTAAGGATATTTGTAAAGACTGATTCGACTTTGTCCTCCGCTTTTGCAGCGAACATTTGTGATGTTTTATCATTGAGGAATGCAGCTGTCAATATGGCGGACGGTTGACTGCCTCGACCCTCTGAAAATCAAAGCAAAACATTTTAAAGTGGATTTATTTAGTAATCGTGAGTGGATGTGTGGTGGTATTTGTTGATTTTGATTGTTAATGATGGTATACTAAGTTATTTGTTGTTGATTTAAATTTTTTTGGTGTTTTTTAATGGAAAAAGAAGCGTTATGTTTAAAGTGAGTTGGTTTATGGTTAAATGGATGAACTTTGTTGAAATTTTTTTGTTTAAAATGTTTTATAGTACTCAGGTCGAGTTGGCCTGGTCATCTAAACATGACCAGGGTAGTCCAGTGAGCTGGGTAGCTTTTATTGAGTTTTTCGTGTGTTTTTTAGCGCGTTGAAAGCTCTTTTTGTGTGGTTTAAGGTCATTTATTTGAGTTTGTTTTTAATGTTTTTATTTGTTAAAATGGTTAAAATGTTGTTTGATTATTTTATAAAGAAGAGAGATATTTAAAAATTTAATCGACATATTTTAATATTATTAAAGTATTTTTTTTATTTTTTTTAATGGTTTTGGTTTTCCTGTAATTAAGCAAGAAATTAGCATAAAACAATAAAAGTAGATAAAGTAAAAAAAATGCATTAAAACAGAAAAAATACATTAAAACCTCAATTATTTCTACTTTTTTGGTTTTGATAAAACTTAAAACATCAAAAAACATATTAAAATCATTAAAAAACAGTATTAGCACTTTAAAAATATGTTTCATAGGTTTTTTCTGTTTTTTTTTTTGCTTTATTGAAAAAGTGCATTAAAATTTAAAAGAAGCATCAAATTTTTAAAAAATTCATAGAAACATTATTTTTTTTCTCAAAAATAGTGAAATATTTATATAAACATGAAAAAACGAATTTAAAACATCCAATAATTAGCAAAATCAGCATAAAACAACATAAAATACCAAATGGAAACCTTAAGCTCACTAAAACGAAACTTAACATTTTTTACTTGATTTTTAATAACTTTTTCAACTTATTTACAGATAATTTCGAAAATTGAAGCAAAAGGAGTCTCCAAACAAACTTGCATGGAAATTAACCACAGGACTGTGTTTATCTCGGATGTACAGTGGACAAGTGAATGTGTATCAACGAAAATCAAGTGTTATATCATGAATGATCAATTGAATGAGTAGCGAACTATTTAGAATGCTATTCTTACTGCTGATGAAAATAATGTGCCAAGAAGAGTGAATTGCATCGTTTCCTATTTAAATCAAATTACAAAACACATGTTTGTCCTGGTTAAAAAATCGAAAAAACGATCGTCGAGGACAAAACAAACTTATGAATCGCAAGGACCCTGATCGCAGTAATCAAAAGCGAATAAAAACTTCGCCAACCACATCAACTTGCAGCACCTATGTGGGTAATAACCGGCAGATGCTGCAAGAAATACGTGACAATTTGATCCATTTACATAAAATCCAATCAGATCCAGCTGCTAATAAAAGTGATCAACAAAATATGCAAATTAAAACAGATTTTGCATGCACTATGGCCAACTCGTTGTCGAGTGGTAGCACTAGTCATGGGAATAAATCGAATTTGTACAGACAAAAGGCATTGGCTGAGATTAGAAACAGTCTTTTGCCTTTTGCTAATGAAACTGGATTAAGCAGTGGAGCTAGTACTGTGAGTACTATCAGTAGTACCACTAGTGGAATCAGTTCTGTAAGTGGACTTAGTAATGCCAGTGGAAGTAGTTCACCTTGTCAGATTGTTGATCAAAATGGCTTGGATAGAAATCAACAGTATGATGATGTAAGGAATTGAGGGTGAATAACGTATTTCCATAATTAAATTGATTAATTGTGGAATTACGGTTTTCTTTTTGGTGATTGGTATTAGTTGTGTTTGTTTTCTAATTTAAAAGTGTTTATCTGAGATAAAGATTTTTAAATAGAACCAGACTTGGGGATTTGATTTAGCGAATCGAACTCGAACTGAATTCGGAGCCTAACAATTTTCAGCGTATCGAATCTGAATCGAACTATTAGTTTATAAATCGTGATCGAGTCAAACTCGAATCGAACCCAGATCAAATAAAACTTTTGTCAAATTGAATGGATTCGATTCGATTTGATTCGATTTGCTGTCTACTTTCTGGTTTAAACCGATTAACATATATCAAATCAAATGGATTTGATTCCATTCGATTTGCTGTCTATTTTCTAGTTTGAACCAATAAACATTTATCAAATCAAATGGATTTGATTCCATTCGATTTGCTGTCTATTTTCTGGTTTAAACCGATAAACAGTCTCCAGACATGGTTTTTGTCTCTATTTATCCTTCTTTTTCGTTTAAGTCACATTCTTGTGCTGCTGTTTTGTAAAGTTGGATTGTGATGGCTTCCTACATTAATAAAATGATGTAGAAATTTTAAAGATAACAAATTTGAATTTAAATTATCAGCTGAACACAATCAACTAAAAAATGTGCTCCAATATATTAATGACTTCTACTTTCTAACAGCTATCATTACTCAAAATTCAGATGCCAGATTCACTAAACAATTGTTAGATGTTAACGATTGGTCTTGCTTGTTAATTTACGATTAAAACCAATTGTTATTTACAAGCTATTCACTATGAATTTTTTCAATGCTGTTTTGATGCTGTAACATCAAATTTTGTTGTTATTTAACTACAAATCAAACCCACTTGTTAACTAACAGCATCATTTGGTAACAATTGTGTAGTGAATCTGATCCCAGGCTTTTTAAAACTTGGGATTTATTCCAGATTTTGTTTATATTTATAAGATCTTCATGGATACAAATGCACTAAGTGACATTGTTTTTCCATGACTAAATGAAGTTTAAATCGAGTTTAAGCATCTCATTTAAGAAAACAAATGTGATTACTGTGAAAACATTTTTAAACAAGAATTACATAAATTATTGAATTGTAAAATAAGATTTGTCCCTTTGACTTAAGACATGATCAAGAAAAACTGATTACTTTGTTAATGCTTACGGTGTTGCTGGCTTTTAAAGTGAAAATCAAACATTATTTAACATGATTACAACATTAAAATTACTAAAGTTTTCAAAACTCTAACTTTGATAAGCCACCATTTTGAAAACGAAATAAAACAGAAATTTGATCCATGCACGTGCGCAGATTAAAATATTCTCTGTTTTTAGTAATATTCTTTCTTTGCTTTTTACTTTTACTACATTTTTTGGTTTTCTTTTGGTTTACGTATAAGGAATTTTTCCTGGATCAAGAATATTCCTGAATGTTCTGTCTAATAATTCAATTTCTGCTTGTAGCACTCGAATTTGTTCAAAGTAAACTTTCCCAACGCTAAAATTTAATTGTTGCATTTTTTAAAAGCTGCAATTAAATTTTAATGAATATAACCATGAATAAAGATTAGGATTAACTATAAATTAATGATAAAAATCTTTGTTAGCATTTAAAGCTAGTTTAGTGAATCTGGGCCTACATTTTGTTCACGCAGCCAGGTTTGATGAAGCATCGTGGGATAATCCCATGATGGGTCATGAAATAAAATGAGTGGAATTTCTAATTTTTAATTTTTTACTATATAAATTAATTAAAATTAATTTATAAAAATCATTATCTTCACCCATTAAATTAAGAGTGGTGATGAAAATGATTTTTAATGTATAAAGCATGAAAAAATTGAAAAAAGTTTTAAGTATTAAAAAAATATGGTGGGAATTTGCGAAAAGCTTTTTAGGCAGTGAGAACAGGAAATTACACTCTTAGTGAGCATTGAGAATAATTCGTATGGGAAATATTATTTAGCAATTGCTTTTTATAGAATACATTTATTTATTTATTTGAAATCAAAAATAAAGAATGAATCATATTCTTAAATTTTTAAAAAATTTTAAACTTTAAAACCTCAATAATTGCAAATAACCTTGAAATATTCTAGAATGTACTTGGAATTGTTGTTGATTCTTTTTTATATAAGGAAATTACAGTTCTTGGTCACTGTGTGGGATGAGTCATAGAAAAGAGTTGATTTGCTGGAATAACTTGACTGGAGTCTGAAAATGTTTTAACACTAATGCTATTATCAATTGAGCATTAAAAATAGATACGATTACTTAAAAATTTTTTAATACAATACAGAATTTGTGGCAGGTATTTTCCTTTTACAGTTACGACCATTTTTAGTTATAAATAGCGTAACGGATAACTGTAAAAGTGTAATTCGCAGCTGCTTATTTTTCTTACAATTATAAAAATCACGTTATACTGTAAATATCATGTGATTATACACCTGATCATCAAAACAAGTGGGTTGAAACAGAAAATTGTAAATGACGGAATGTCAAAACTGTCTCCATTTGTAATTTTCATGTATGATGTAAATAGGGAAACAGTCTATGATTGGCTGCACTATTTATAATTTTAGTATAGTTTTCTTATAGTTGTAAGTCATAAACCCCATTTATAACTACAGTAAGACCCCATTTAACGGGGGGAAACATTTTAATAAGTCCCAGTGCTAAACAATACAGCATTAAACAAAGCCATCTTAAATCGCATTGAGAAAACTAACCCAGCAACAAAGTTGTGCATGATTTCGGGGGAATACCAATACTGCGTGTGATTTTGGGGAATACTGAATACCGCTTAATACTGAAACAGTGTTAAGCGGTGTTCTACCGTACAACTATAATCTTAAAAGGAAAAAGTGCCTGCCGCAAACTCTGTAATAATTTTATGCTTGTATACCCTATTATACAGTATTATTGATTTTTATAATTTTATTTTTAAAAAATTTAAATTTTTTCTCGAAAAGGTTAATTTTTTGTTTATTTAAGATTGATTTAATTTATTTTTGTTTAGTTTAGTTTAGTTTGAAATTGCAGAATCATGTGCATTCAGTTTTAGTGCTGTGATAACTGCAAAGTAAAATGAGGATTTCACATCAGGCATCATTGCTTATGTAGCAGTGTAAATAACATGTGCTCTTGATTATTTTCCCCTCTTTGCTAGTCCCTTGGCCCTGACTGTCAACAAGTAAATACTTTTGCCCTCTTGTTTCTTATGTGCTACATTTTTCAGACTCGAGTATTGTTTATTCAGCAGTGATAAGTGAAATATGTAGAGTTGGCAACATGCCTGCTGCGATAATCGTTTATCAGTGTTGATTATCTATTTAATTTTGAGTTTTTTTGGGTTTAAAAGGACATCTGAACATTCCTAAAATGTGTCATGAAGAATGTTTGTGAATTAATTTATTTTAATTTTTTTTGGACTTAAGTTTTTGAGGTCAAATTTTTAAGTAACAGATAAATTTAGCCTTTAATAGCTAAATTTTGAATCAAAGTAGCATAAAAAGGCTAAATTTTGTTTCAAAGAGAAACAAAAATGCTAAGTTGAGTGATTAAACAGCTAAATTTAGTTAAAAAGATGCTAAAAGTTTGTGGAAAATGATATTTTTTTGTGAAAAATGCTAAATTTAGTTAATTTAAGAACTAAATTTGAGTTTTTAATTGCTAAATTCATTAATTAAATACCTTTATTGATTGTTCAAATTCTAAATTCACTTAGAAAACTAAATTTTCAAAGCTAACACATTAATCAAGTGCAAAAATAAAATAGTGAGCAAGAACTACTCAGCTGAATCCATTCTTAGCAGAGATTGGGCAATTTTTAGTGAACCAGCTCAATGCTGAATTAATTTCAACCATCTTTGATTATGTCTGATTACACTTTCCTTTACTTGAAATCAATTGAAATCTATATGACCTTGATTGAAAAATTCGATTAAGGAAGGTGATGTCGATTAGTAAAGGCACCTTTATTTCAACCTGAGGCAAAATGAACTCTTAGACTTAATTGAATTGAATGCAAAACTGACCTAGATTCCAATTGAGTGGAAAAGCCCTTTATCATCAATCAAATAATTAAATATATAAAATTTCCATTCTGATAATACATAACATTTTTTATGTTGATGTCATTTCAGACTAAATGATTACATCAGAAATAATTTTCGAATTACTAATTAGGGAAATTGAATTAAGGAATTTTTTAAACGGAAGTAAATGACTGTTATAACAAAAGTAACATTGAATAAAAGGTTTCAAACAATTCGAATTCTTGAGTGACTAAAACAGTTAGAAATTAATTTTATAAGTTTGTTTGTGCCTGCAGGTGGCGTTATATTTTGTCTGGGTATGTTTAAGCCAGGGTTGTCCAACCCTCGAGCTACTTAAGACTACATTGGGAGAATACCAATTGTGTTGGGCCACAAATTTCAGGCCGCATGTTGGACACCCCTGGTTTAAACATTAGGGATGAGTGATGTTGTGATTAATTGCATTGCAGTATGTTGTACATAAGCACAATATTGCAAATAATTACATTACAGAGTTGGTGGTAGGCACCTTTTCATTATAGTTATGACCATTTTCAAGTTATAAATAGTGTAACTGAGAACTGTAAAAGTTTTGTTTACAGCTGCTTATTTTTCTTACAATTATAAAAATGACTTTATACTGTAAATGTCTTGTGATTATAAATGTGATCATCAAAACAAGTGACGTAAGTTGGCTCACCAATTTTTAGCCACTACTTTGAAATTTTAGAGCTGGCTAGTGCTCTGTTGTCTCTATTTACAGGTAAAATTTCAATGTTAGTGCTGCATTTTTTGCAGAAATATAATAAAAATAAAATTGGTGCGCCAACTTCACATTTACCACGCAAAAATCTACAACCATCTTCAGACGTTAGTGCTGGTTAGTGCTATGTTAGCTCTATCTTCTTATGTGATTTTAAGGTTAGAGCTACACTAGATAAAAAAAATTAGGCTAAATCAAATATGGCTAACCAACTTTACATATTCCCACCCACACTTGCCCCCACTTTAAAACTTCACAGCTGTTTAGAGCTACATTAGCTCTATCCCATTCTATATTTGTAAATTGATTTAAATTATCATAAAATGCAGCACTAATGCTGAAAATATAGAATTGGATAGAGCTAATGTAGCTCTAAACAGCTGTGAAGTTTTAAAGTGGGGGCAAGTGTGGGTGGGAATATGTAAAGTTGGTTAGCCATATTTGATTTAGCCTAATTTTTTTTATCTAGTGTAGCTCTAACCTTAAAATCACATAAGAAGATAGAGCTAACATAGCACTAACCAGCACTAACGTCTGAAGATGGTTGTAGATTTTTGCGTGGTAAATGTGAAGTTGGCGCACCAATTTTATTTTTATTATATTTCTGCAAAAAATGCAGCACTAACATTGAAATTTTACCTGTAAATAGAGACAACAGAGCACTAGCCAGCTCTAAAATTTCAAAGTGGTGGCTAAAAATTAGCGACCCAACTTCATGGACGTAAACAAGAGGGTTGAAACTGAAAATTGCAAATTGCAGAATGTCAAAACTGTTGCCATTTGCAATTTTTATATGCGACGTAAATATTGGAAAAGTTTGTGATTGGCTACACTACTTGTAATTTCAAAGTGACTTTCCTTATAAAATATAATTTTATAACAAAGTGTCTGCCGCAAGCTCTGTAATATCGCAAATAGTTACAATATCGCAAACAATTACAATATCAAGAATCACAAGAGCAATTGTGTAGTTTTATAATTTACATTCCAAATGACAAAAAAGCTGATTTTATAATATATTGCAAAAAATCGCAAAATTCTTAATATCTCATCCTGATAATTCAGGAAGATACCGCACCGCCCTACTGAGCATACGATATTTCAGTCCAATTTGATAAACATTAACACAATTTTATTCATCTCAATTGCCATCATCATTTACTTTAAAAAATCCTAATTAAAATCAAAACACATCACATTTACCAAATAAATATTTTGGTAATCTGAACTCAAGTATATAATGAGTTTTATGCATTCTGTAGGTTTACTATAATAGGTTTCTTGGCATGGAATGTATTGATTTGAAGGTTATGGATTTCTCTAATGTTTGTTCACTAGAAATGACTTATGGTTGGCCAAACAAGGCAGCCTCTTGTGCTATAAATAGGTCTGACCAAATGGTATGTAGGGCTGAGAATTTGTTAACTTTGGAATGCAGAGCGCGGCCTACAAGCAAAGAAATAAAAAAAATTGCAAGATTGAATACAAATGAATTGAATGCAACGTATCTCCAATGTGACAAATAGCTGGGGAGGGAAATGAAATATTTCTATGTCAGACTTGTTGCTCAAAAAATTATTAATCCAAAATAAATAAATTCAAAATATGAAAAACAAAAAGGAAATGCAATAATACAATTTAAAAATGCGCTTTTTGAGCATTTAAAGCTGCAAACGAACTTATTAATTTGGGATAGTTTAAGTTTATTGCAATATCCCAATTAATATTTAGCGTCGCAAGTCCATTTGGAGGCCCTCTGAATTCAGGGACCCATGTCAAAAGAATCTCATGCCCCCAACCCGCGCTCTCACAAGCCCTGGATGTTTATCTAAAATGTCTTGAGATAACATATGGGCACCATGCACGTTTTAGCGCTACGACGCTACACGAATACTAATGGCCGCATAATTTTTTCATTCCATTCACTTGATGGTCTGCTTATGTTGTCTGAATTTGAGGCTAACATTTCCTCAATTGGCTCTATTCATGTCCCTTCCTTTCGTTTATCACGTCATAGGGCATTTAATGAGCTGCTGGCAAGGTCAGAATAGGGTTGAAACCAGTGTTATGACCTATGAGTTGAACTTTTTCTAAGGAAAAAAAAAATAAAGAATAATAAAAAATAAAAATGAATCTGGTGGTTTGTTGTAAAATTAAATTAGAGATGATTAATTAATTATACATTGTTTGTTTATTTTTTTTTAGGAAGGGATACATGGATTTAAACAAGGCCATATACAATGTGATGCATCTAATTTAGACGTTAATTTTAAGTTACAAATGGAGGCTCAACAGAATGGGCTTCCAAAACATATTTCTGGAGGTGAGTGGTTTTTAATAAGCTAATATTTGTATGAAAAATGCAAATTTTTGATTTAAAGTTGTAAAAAATGAGTGAATACAATGAAAAAAATGAGTAAAGGAAGAATGAAAATAAGTAAGGAAAGAATAAAAAAAAAGTAGTAAAATAATGAAAATAATTAAGGAAAAAATAAAAATAAGTAAGAAAATATCAAAATTTATTAGTAAAATAATTAAAATAAGTAAGAAAAAATGAAAGTAAATAGTAAAATAATAAAAATAAATAATGAAAAAAATTAGAATGAATGAATGAATTGAAAAAGAAAAGAGATCAAATCATTTACCCCCTCAAAAAAACTAATTTTTTCCCTAACCACTCCCCCCCCCCCCCCAAATTATTCAAATTCCAATCCATTGAAAAATAAATAAAAAATTGTGATATAAGCTATTTATAACATTTTCATTACAGGTCTTAGCAGTTTAGCATCAAAAGTAATCCGAAAATCAAGTTTCGAAAGTGGAGTTTGTGACATGCACCGAATCAGCCCAGCGCTCGAAGGCAGCAGCACAGCAAGCACATGCTCTGACAGCATCAGCTTAAGCAGCTTACCAATCAGAGCTCTATTCGAGCCAACTCGCACACCAAATCAATTAGATCCATCCAAACCACATCTACAACTCTCTCGTCAATATTCACCAAACTTCCCTCTAGAACCACCACCTCTCCCTCCACCCAGACTACAGCCACCACCAACACCACCCAGGGGAGTAACACCACCTTCCCCACCCCCATCCATACAATCAGATTACCGAATGGTACAATCATCATTTCTACCATCAAATCAGGTAATAAAAAAAAATTAAAAAAAATAAAATAATAGTTAAAAATAATAGTTAAAAACAATATAAACAGATGCAGCACATGTTGAAACGAATTTCACCAGGACCCCACACAAACCGATCAACCCAGGGTCTTCCGTACGGGGCCCAGCAAAGCCAGAATTCAACTCCCCAGAGAGGAACCAGCCCTTTATCAATCGGTCGTGCACCAATCGTGGTTCAAAATTCGCTACAACACCAACTAAATCACCAATTACAATCAGCTCTCTACACAACAGGAGTCGCTCAAATGGAGCCACCGCCGCCTTATCCAATCGGATCAGCTCAAACCACCAAAATGATGTCCCCTCCACCGTATCCGACTGTGGGAAACAACCGACAAAGCCCCACCTCGGATTATTCGAGTGTTGCGAGTCAAATTCAAAAACGTGTTTCGCCAACTGTTTATCCCCAATTTTCTACCGTTAATTCAACATCTCAAGCTGTAACGACAATCGCTAATGCTGCGGCGATAAAACCGGCGCCATTACAAGCGTGGAATGCGCGACAACCACCGCCCATAATGCTCTCGGTGAAAAGCACACAGGTTCAAAAACCTATTTTACAAACAGCTGTCGCACCTGCTGCTCCTTCGACGACCAGTTCTGAACGTTCGATAGCTCCTATAGCGAATTACGCGACTTGTGTTCAACAGAAAGATGGCGGCGGGAGCGAAATGATAAACAATAACGCGACATCTGGTGGCAATTATATGTGCACTGGTGTAACGGCGCAGTATGCTTGTTCCCCGGCGACTGTTCCAACCACCGAACCGCCGAGTTACGCTTCGACGATGCAAGCGATGGCGGTTCAAAGGGGGGTTGGTAACGGTTTGTCGAATTCGAATGTTAATAGTAATTATTCAAATTATAGTTTGATGAGCTCTTCAACAACTGTTGCTAATGTTATGAATAATTTAGCGAATAGTTTTGAATCTCAACTTCGAACTTCGGTGAGTTATAACTGTGGGGAAACTGGCACAACAATGACGTCATCCGGTCTCACGAATCATTCCTCGAAAAAGGTTTCTACGCATGCGGGAAACCATTCGCCGGTTTCGTTCACTTCGTCATCGGCTTCGTCGACGCATAGTGAGATGAATAACGAAAATGGTCAGCAACAAAACAGGCGTGTTAACGGTCAAGTTGTCGAAACGACGCAGAAAACACAAACTATGGGTTGGAATGTGTCACCAATTCCGGAACGGAAGTTGTATCATAAGGAAAAGGATGTTGAAGATGTAGATGATGATGATGATGATGATGATGAAGATGAAGATGATGATGAAGGTTGCGAAACTAAAGTACGCAATTATTCTCCGCAAGCTTTTAAATTCTACATGGAACAACATGTTGAAAATGTTCTCAAGTCGCATCAACAACGGATGCATCGACGTCACCAATTAGAAACGGAAATGGCCAAAGTTGGGTTGTCGGAAGAAGCGCAGTTTCAGATGAGGAAGATGCTGCATCAGAAAGAATCGAATTATATCCGATTAAAACGTGCCAAGATGGATAAAGCGATGTTTGTTAAGATTAAATCGATAGGTGTTGGAGCTTTTGGAGAAGTAGCGTTGGTTCGTAAGTTGGATACGCAACATTTATACGCGATGAAAACACTGAAGAAAACTGATGTGCTGAAAAGGAATCAAGTTGCACACGTTAAGGCTGAGAGAGATATTTTAGCTGAAGCTGATAACGAGTGGGTTGTTAAATTGTACTACTCATTCCAAGATCAGGATAATCTTTATTTTGTTATGGATTATATACCAGGAGGAGATCTCATGTCGTTACTTATTAAGTTGGGCATTTTTGAGGTGAGTTTTATTTATTTTTCCCGATTTACAATACAGTTTTTAAATAAGACAAAGCAAATGGTCATGTGATCATCTCAACCAATCACTTGGCTTTTTGGTCAGTAATGGCGGCTTAGCAACACTTGTTAGTAATGACTTCTTAGCAACTTAACTTGATTTACTATTGAAGATATTTAATTTTAAAAATTATGTATTTTATTAATATATTTTTTATATTTTTATTTTAGGAACCGCTGGCCCGGTTCTACATAGCGGAACTGGTATGCGCAGTGGAAAGTGTCCATAAGATGGGTTTTATTCATCGGGATATCAAGCCAGATAACATTTTGATAGATCGAGATGGTCATATCAAGCTCACAGATTTCGGTCTGTGTACTGGCTTTCGATGGACCCACAACTCTAAATATTATCAAAATGGTAAATTTTATTAATACTGTATATTTATTTTTTTATATGATTTAAATTGAGTTTATTTTTATTTTAGCAGGTGATCACAGTCGGCAGGATTCTATGGAACCTGATGAGAACTGGAAAAATGATTGTCAGTGCAATAATAAATCAACTTTTCGAGAAAAACCATTAGAAAGGAGATGGAGGAGAGAACATCAACGATGTTTGGCTCATTCTCTTGTAGGAACACCGAATTACATAGCACCTGAAGTTTTAATACGAGAAGGTAATTTTTAAAAATACCCAAAAAATATCCAAAAATTATTTTTTTACATATTCTCATTAAAGGTTACACACAAATGTGTGATTGGTGGAGTGTAGGAGTAATTCTATACGAAATGTTGGTTGGTCAACCACCATTTCTTGCCAAAACTCAATTAGAAACACAAGTAAAGGTAAATTTGTTGCTTTTTACGTCAGTTTCGCTTGAAAAGAAAAAGAAATTAATTATTTCCCACTTTTTCCCCAGGTTATTAATTGGAAAAACTCGTTAAAAATACCTCGCTCGGCTAATTTATCTCCAGAAGCGGAAGATCTTATACTTAAATTATGCACGGATTGGGAAAAACGTTTAGGAAAAAGCGCAAGTGAAGTAAAAGCGCACAAATTCTTTGCATCAGTTGACTTCAAAGAAGGTCTTCGACGCCAACCTGCTCCTCTGACCCCTGTGATCCGTAGTCCAACTGATACTTCAAATTTCGATCCTGTGGATCCAGACAAACTACATTCGGACTCCGGATGCAGCGATGCTAATGGAAATTTCGGATATGATAATGGCAAACATCCGGAACATGCATTTTTCGAATTTACTTTTCGAAGATTTTTTGACGGAGGTGGACACGCGTACCCGACCAAATTGGGTGTTGGGATGGTAAATGATGGCGACAATCAGGAACCAGTCTATGTTTAAATGAGCCTTTTAATTTATGTTTGACAGGAAAGCGAAGTATGTCTCTTTGTGCAACGAAGTGGATCTTCAATTGCGTGAATCAACTTGTATTTGCTCACCATATTTTATCGATTAAATGATTTTATTTGTTGTTTATATCTGAATTAAATTAAATAAAACTAAAAATTGATTGAATTCTTGAAAAAGAGTAAAAAAAAAAAACGAATAAAAATTCTAATCGATGACATATGGTTTATTTTATTCAATTTTTTTAAATTTTAATTGTTAATTTGTTAATATTCTCAATTGGTGTACATTGTATCATTTAAATAATGAATGAATAATCCAAATAATTTGTAAATAACTTTTTAATGGTGTTCTTGATTGAATCATGGTATTATCTTTTGTTTTGTGATGTTAGCAAATACTCATTTATTTTATTTTTTAATTTTAATATTTATTATATTGTTTGCGGCCTAATTTCAAATGAAAGCTGCATTATGGAAATTTTTTTATGTCTCGGGATTGCATCCACCTAATTGTATTAATTAGCTATAATTAATTAACAAGTGATTTTTAATAAAAAATGTCTTTAGACAACATATGTATATAAAAGTTAAAATTGTTTGTAAGTTTGTTGAAATGATAATGATAAATTTTTGATTGTGTACAGCGTATTGTATAAGTGAATTGTATAAGGCTTTACAGGGTTTTATAATCCAATTTGTACAGTTTTTCAAATCTGATGAGAAAGTTATTTTTTGAAATTTAAAAAATTATTCTTAAATTCTTTTCTTGGACAGTGAACAAGTTATATACTTACATACCTGAAAAATGATAGAAATCTATGGATGGTATTAAAACTGAAAAGAAAAATAAAACTGATTCACTTGATTTTATCCGTTTTTCTTTACGATTTAAACAAGTTTCCAAGGCGCCATATTGGATCCTAAATAAATATCAAAATAAACTGCTGATTAAATTATACTGTTATGTTTAAACAACTTACTCTTTTCTATAGATACTTCGTAGTTTATTTATATTTATTTTTAAAAAATGTATTATTTTTTATCTTATGATCTTACACGAGTTTTAAACTTCGAGGACCTGTCACCAGTCGGAGACAAATTTCAAATTAAATCAATTCTACGGAGGAATGATTTTGGTCTCCGCCTCCTACCAGCAATTCCGAATTCAAAATATCGATATCTAACTGCATAATACCGTTATCCGACATTTCTTTAAACCATCGACTTAATCAATACTAAACATGAGCCACAGATTCCGGTAAATTTCTTACCATTTAACACCACTTTTGCGCTGTATTTATCTGCTCTCGAGCCATGGTCTTAGGCAAGAGTTTTCGTGTTTACCATAAAGTAAACAGTACAAATGCATACGGAGTACTTTTAGAACAACGCAACAAGGATGACACACTCTTATTCGAGTCTCAAGCAGTTGCTGTACTATGTAAGTCATACACAATAAATAAAAAGCGTTCTAGTTTATAATTTGCAATTTTTATTTTTCAGCTTCGCAAGAAACCGAAGCAATTAAACGTCAATACACGAAATTATTAGATGGTTATGGATGTTTGGGAATTTTACAACTAAATTCCGGTATATAACATCGACAGTTATATATAAATAACGGTGCTAAAGAATTATTTTTATAGGTGAGGAAGTTTTGTTGTATCTTGTCATGCTCACTGGTATCGTTTCGATTGGCAAGATTGGTGATTCGGAAATATTCCGAGTTACAAGCACCAATTTTGTGTCGTTACAAAATCATCCGGGAGATGAAGATCGGATAGTCGAAGTTCGTAAAGTTCTTAATTCCGGTACATTTTATTTCTCATGGTCTGCTAATAGCGAACCACTCGATTTGAGTTTGTGTGCACAAAGACGGTTCAAAACTAATGAAACTGATAATCGATTCTTTTGGTAATTTTTTTTTTTAAATTAATCTAAATAACTGTCATTTAGATTTGTTAATATTATTTTTTTTTTCAAATTTAGGAATCGTACACTTCATATTCATTTACAACGATTTAACGTTCCATGCAATGTTTGGCTTCTTAAAATTCTATGTGGAAGCATCGAACTCAGAACTGTATATGTCGGTGGCCAACAAGCTCGAGCTGCAATTATTTCTCGACTTAGTTGTGAAAGAGCTGGTACCAGATTCAATGTTCGGGGCACGAATGATGATGGACATGTCGCTAATTTTGTTGAGACCGAGCAAGTTATTTTTTTAAATGATCAAGTTTCTTCTTATGTACAAACAAGAGGATCTATTCCTCTCTTTTGGGAACAACCTGGTGTTCAGGTAATATAAATATTTCAGTGTATGGTTGGTTTTATTTTCAAAGGGTTTGAAAATATTTTTAATTGTGTTTTTTTTAGGTTGGATCTCATAAAGTGAAAATGTCACGTGGGACTGAAGCAGCAGCAGCTGCTTTCGATCGTCATTTGAGTATGATTCGATGTCGATATGGTCGTCAAGTTATAGTCAATTTATTAGGCAGTAAAGAGGGAGAAAAATTGCTTAGTCAAATGTTT
Organism: Geophilus carpophagus; assembly: GCA_034687075.1. Lineage (NCBI taxonomy): Eukaryota > Metazoa > Arthropoda > Chilopoda > Geophilomorpha > Geophilidae > Geophilus > Geophilus carpophagus. Next base: position 3,194 of record JAQFZN010000036.1, on the reverse strand, counting down.
CAAGTAATTTTTTCACAAGAAAATTAAAAATAATAAAAATTGAATTGAATTAAATTTTTTTTTAGAGTCATCATGCAGCGTCACGTTATAAAGATGACATTCCATATATTCACTTCGATTACCACGCAATGGTTCGTGGTGGTCGGTCGGACAACTTAAAGATATTAAAAAACAAAGTTAATTCGTATTTGGAAAAGTTTTCATTTTTTTATGCTGTTGGGCCTACAATAGTCGAGTAAGTGCTTGAAAATATTAACCGAAAGAATAATAAAGTATAAATCCGTAACGATAAAATCATATAAAATCAAAAACTCGTTATAAATCTTCAATTCTAATATTTTTTATACTATTTTTTTGTTTATAACATACATTGCTCTTAATTATTTTTATTATCTCTTTTCAGAACACAATGTGGCACGATAAGAACTAATTGTTTAGATTGTCTAGACAGAACTAATTCTGTTCAAACATTACTTGGAATGGAAGTATGATTAAATTGTTCTTTTTTTCGTTATTATAAACCGAGTATGAGTAAAAAAATTGTTAAAACAAACCCAAAATCGATTATCAGTATCGAATTTATGTTAATGGATTATTTTAGCAAAAAAAGCACATTATTTTGTTATTATACTCAGAAATTAATACTAAATATTAATTTCAGGTACTTGGCAAACAGTTACGAGCTTTAGGAATGAAAGATGCACCCCAAATCGGAAGGTTTGAAGAATTGTATCGTCAAATGTGGGTGATTAATGGCGATGAAGTTAGCAAAATATATGCAGGAACAGGAGCTCTTGAAGGAAAAAATAAAGTAATTTCAGTTAATTTTTCAAAAATCATTATCATTATTTAATTTAATTTTATTTAATAAAAAATATAAATTTAGCTTAGAGATGGCGCTCGTTCAGTTGGCAGAACCATTCAAAACAATCTTCTGGATAGCAGTAAACAAGAGGCCATTGATATTCTTTTACTTGGTAGTACACTTAACAGCGAATTAGCAGATAGAGCACGCACACTTCTTCCTACTTATATATTACATGGTATAAAATTTAAATAAATATTAAATTAAATTGATATAATGATTTTAAATATTTTCTAGCACCTGCAAATTTATTAGAAGCTATGTGTTCACGAAGTAACGAATACACTAACACATTACCAGTACGAATCGCAGTTGGAACATGGAATGTTAACGGTGGAAAAAATCTACATAATGTCGCCTTTAGGCATCAACCATTAAGTCTATGGTTGTTGGATGCACCGAAAAACTCAAAATCAAAATGTAGGTATTAAAATAGATTAAAATAAATTACCAAATAAAATAATTAATTTTTTCCTATTTAAGCTCTAGTCGATTTTATGCCCGAATATGATAACAAACCTGTAGATGTTTATGCAGTTGGTTTTGAAGAAATAGTCGATTTAAATGCGAGTAACATAATGGCTGCTAGTACAACGAATCAGCGCGAATGGGGAATTGAAATTCATAAAATGATTAATCGGGATAATCGATATGTGCTCTTAACATCGATTCAGTTAGTCGGAGTTTGTCTTTTCGTGTTTGTACGACCACAATTGGCACCTTTTATTCGGTAAATGAATTTAATTACGTGATTTTGATGTGGATTTTATAAATATTAATTTTTCTAGGGATGTTGCTACTGATTTGGTGAAAACTGGTCTTGGTGGTGCTACTGGGAATAAAGGTGGTGTAGCGATTCGATTTTTATTGCATAATACGTCGATTTGTTTCGTATGTGCACATTTCGCTGCTGGACAGTCACAATTTAATGAGCGAAATGCTGATTATTCGGAAATAAGTCGGAGATTACTTTTTCCCATGAATCGTACACTGAATTCGCACGATTATATTTTTTGGTGCGGCGATTTTAATTATCGTATAGATATGTCAATAGATGAAGTTAAAGATGCGGTTAAAAAGCAAGATTGGGAAGCGTTATTGGAACATGATCAACTGAAAGTTCAACAAGCGGCGGGACAAGTTAATAGAAATGAATTAATAAATATTATTTTAATAATAATATAAATAATGAAATTAATGATTTTTTTTTTTTATTTAGGTTTTTCAAGATTTTATTGAAGGAGATGTGAATTTCCCACCAACGTACAAATACGATATCTTTTCGGATGATTACGATACGAGCGAGAAAAGTCGTATTCCTGCTTGGACCGATAGGATTTTATTTCGTAGGAAGAAATCTGAATTTTCCGGTTAGTTTTGATGTAATTTGGCGAGTAATAATTTCAATTTGAATACTCAACTAAACTAAACATGAAAATGAAGTGGATTTTTAAGTTTTATAGCTGTTTTTTATCGTTTCTTAATTAGATTCTAACTGGAATCCAGGAAAAATTGTTTATTACGGTCGTGGAGAATTAAAAACATCCGATCACAGACCAGTACTTGGGATTTTTAACACGGATGTTGTTAAGGTCGATTGGGATAAACAAAATGAAATTTTACAAGATGTTATTGATCATTTGGGACCACCAGATGGTACTGTAGTTGTGCGAGTTGAGGGAGAAAATCATGAAATGGTATTTAATAACACTTTCATCGATGAAATTACGAATTTATTTTCAACTGTTGGTCAAGTTGTTCTTATAAGGTGTGAAGATGTTTAATAATTAATTGTATCTTCCTTTTTAACTCTATTTTTTTTTATTGCTTATTTAGATTCGTTGAAGATACAATGTGGATTACATTCCGTGAAGGCGTTAGTGCTTTAAAAGCATTAGAATGGAATGGAAATGAGGTTAGTGTGGGTGACCTTTTGATAAAAATGTCATGGTTCTTTTATATTTGAGATGATAATTTTTTTTTTTAATTTTAATTATAAATTTAAATTAAAAAATAGGTTCAGGGACATCCTTTGTTACTTTCACTTCGAACTGAGGATTGGAAGAGTGAAATACATAAACAACTTAAACTCTGCGTTAATAACACGATTCCTTTAGTAGATGATGACCATTTGAATTTTAATCAAAATTACGAAATGTCTCAAGGATTAGAAGAGAGTTTAGAAGGTATGGAAATAGGTTTGTTGTTTAAAATGATTTTACGTCGAATTAAATCGATGAAAATGATTTTAAGTCGAATTAAATCGATGAAAATGATTTTAAGTCGAATTAAATCGATGAAAATGATTTTAAGTCGAATTAAATCGATG
>JAQFZN010000035.1:0-82291 GCA_034687075.1 Geophilus carpophagus | reverse complement strand
TACATATATTGGCCATTCAATAACCATGATAACCAATATTGGCCCAATATTGGCCCAATATAACATGTTGGCTGGGATGTTATTACAATTTGCAGTTAGGTTAGGTTAGGTTAGTGATAGTAATCGGACCTGTATATGTATTTAAGTATTTTATTGAATTCACATTAAAGTATTTTTGACGTTATTTTAAAACATTTTAGTTATGTTTATTAATTAAAAATCATATTTTTGTCCGTAAAATCTTTCACTATTTTTATCATTTAAACTGCTAACATCTAACTTTTTCCATAAATCTCGAAAATTTACTTTTGATATTCAGTCAATAAATTTTTTTTGAAATGATTTAGTAATTAGTGTGATGAATGTTATTGCATGACAACATTGTACTCATATATAATGTATGAGATCGTAACAGCTTTACCATTACACACATCATTAATGTATAAAATTATAAAATTAATTGATAAACAATTTCATGTTTGCATCATTATTAATAAAAATAAAAACAGTTGTTTGTCTGCACAAAATTTAATTTTAACAACAGAAATAATGTTTGCAATATCTTAGAAAATTCATCTTTACATAAGATTATTTTCATGGCTTAGCACGTTCGTGTTTTGTCTCCATCGCAACACCATCCAAAGAATAACATGGTTAAGTATTCATCATCCGAATTCAGATTCTAAATTAAAAAAATAAAATGAATAAAAATAGTTTTTACATTAAAATTGTGAAAAATATTTACCTCTATGCTTACTAATTGACTACGATTTTGTTTTGGCTTTAATCAAACTAAATACGTGTTGTTAACAAATTAGTGCCGTTCAGGTAATGTGTAACTTGTCTTCTGCTTCAAAATAAAAAAATAAATACTACTACTGCTACTACTGAAAATGTTCAAATTTGATCGACTTGATTTGTTTGCGTGTCTTTTATTAACAGAGGACACAATTAAATAATGAGCCATTCTACATGATGCGCTATCCACAGGAAAAGATAATAAATAAGTGATTTTAAACTATACAAATTCCGTATTACTTCGTCCAAGGAGATGATTTACCGCGGTTTATCGAGTAAAATGTTAGAATGTTTCCAGCTGTACTTAAAATTGCGCCAGTCGATGGCGTTGCGAACAAGTAGTTTAATTTGTGCAACATTTGCGTCATAATTTTTCAACTGCTCTAATTAAAAATGATATTTGATGATACAATTGGGTTTTTCTAAGAGAACAGTTTTGAGACTCGATGTGACTGATGCCAGATGTTTTTCGCCGACAAATAACGAATAAGAGTTGAGTTGTGGTCAGCGTTGCCCAGCGCAACAAACATGGCAGGCTCGGAAGGTAAACTTATTTCATTTTTCATTCAAATTATCAATTATTTTATCTTAAATGACAGTGTTAGGTTTCTTTTTTATTTCTTTTACGATTTATTTTAATGAATAAAACGGAAATTTTTAAGCGAGGAACACATTTTTTAAATATAGCGTGTCGAATAAATAGAACAAAAGCTATCATAAAAGTTTGAATGAATAAATAGATTAACATTTGGTATTTTAAGCGTACAAAATTGATCGTGGGTTTATAAAAGTTGGTCACTGGTGTTGTTTGAATGACACGTGATGTCAACTTCACTGCACTGCACACTCCCTTGAAGATGTTTAAACAAGTTAAACTTTAATTCAAAAACGATTAAATTAAATAATTTATTATTGAAAATTATTATTGTTATACAATTTCTGAAATATGGGTATTAAAAGGAAGTTGGCGTGCACGTGTGATTATGCAATTGTCCATATTTGTATATAGAAAGGGTCAAGGCAAACTAGTTGCATCTATGTAATAATAATAATAATTACTTTGATTTTGTTTATATAGTTTCAGGTCATAACCACAACATTAAAGAATGCACTCTCGACACATTACAAGCGTGTACATTTTGTGGTAGAAGATTTATTCCGTCGTCTTTAGTAGGTTGTTTGTCGAGTTTTGTACAATTAAAAAAATCTGGTTATTTTTAGGAAAAACATTCAAAAATATGCCAGAGAACGTTTATCAACAAAAGGAAAGTGTTCAATTCACAGAAACAACGGATCAAAGACTCATCAAAGAATGCCGTTTCACCGTCTAGATCACCAGAACAAAATAAAGTAGTAAATGATTTGATATTAATTTATTATTTTAATAATTCATTGATTTCTATTTAGAATGCCACCTATTTAAAATCAAGATGGCGAGAAAAACATGCAGATTTAATCAGCACCGTTCGAGCAGCTCGTGGTGTTGCAGTGGCGCAGTTGAATGGCAGACCTCTTCCACCGGTGCCGCGAAGTCTCATTCCGTCCGGTAATTGAATGAATGTAATTTATGCAAGTGATTTTATAAATGGATTTTCAGATTACATCATGTGCGAATTTTGCAATCGCCATTTTAGTATAAAAGCGGCAGATCGTCATATCGAATGGTGCAAAGAACAAAAATCTCGTATTGGACAATCGCCTAAAGTGGCTTTATTAGCCAAAAAAAGACTCGAAGCTAGAATAAAAGTAAACACAGAATAATAAAGTTATGTATTTTCATTTATGAAATTATTATTATTATTATTATTATTATTATTATTACTTTTTTTGTTAAGTACAAAGCACCGACTTTTCGTAGGAAGAATGCCGGAAAAGGGAATAGTAAAATGGTGACTAAGGTTCAATCAGAAAAAGATTGCAAAGATCCACACGGCAAACCGCCAGTATACGGTTCGATGAGTCGTGCAAGTGATGCCAGTGATCAGATGGGTAGCTTGAACGTTCGAGTTCGTGGTTTATCCGTAAGTCCGCCACAGAAAGCAGCATCACGGGATAGTCCTTGTACACAAAAAAATACAACAACAGCAACAACAACAAATTCGATGCACAGGAACGATTCACTCGTACAAGGTCGAAACTTACAGACCATGAAACAAAGGTAATTAAATGATAGGAATTTGTGACGAAATGTGTAATTTCAATAATGAAATTGCAGAAACACGAGAGATGGTTATAATCCATACGTGGCGGCCGAACAACAAATGAGAGACTTGTTGGAAGGAAGTAGCGAGGCGAGCAGGGGTCAGCTGTCACGAACGAAACAATATCATGATGGCCGAGCACAAAGCCATATTGGTTACGGTTCGATGAGCAATCAACATTCATTGGCTCACGAAAATGTTGTTAATCGAGACACGAGGCCCCAACCTCCTGTCCGCCGAACTACCATCCAGGTAAGGGACAAAGAGCACAACAGGTTGGCGCTTGCTGACCTGACCAAACACTCATCAGGGCAGTCGGCATACGCTTACTCGGATTCTGATGAGGAGTCGCTCACTCCGTACTCGGAAAGGGGCAGCGGCGACCTACGTGCCACCTACACGCTCGTTTCTTCCGACAAAGTCAATCGTAATGAATCGACAAACGCACGATTACGAAAAAGTAACGGCCATTTTGGCAGCCGAAGCAGCTTGGCATCGCAGGAATCCGATTCGAGCAGGTAGAGCACTAATTTGCACACGCTCCCTTCCTATGACACAAATAAATTTGAATAAAATTTGAGTAAAATGTGAATAAAATCGAAAAATAATGATTATAATAATAATGGTGACGATGATATTGATAATTTGTAGCATTATGCGCCGACGGAATACACCGAGTCCCCCTCTGAAGCTTCCTTCAGCGAATCCAGCGAAGAACAAGAGTCAGAGCAGCAGTCGCAGCAGCAGCAACAACCTGTGGCAACATGGACGTTCGACTGCACGTGCTTGTGATAGTGAACATCGATTAAGTACCAGTAGCAGCGACTCGTCTTTACCACCTTTGAATAACAATAATAATAATAATAATAATCAGAAAAATAGAAGTCGGAATAAAATGAATAGCAGAGAAGGCAGGACGGCCTGTTTCTGTCACGAATGTGGTACTTGTTATCCTCTGCCCAGTGCTAAGTTTTGTTGCGAATGTGGCACGAGGAGACTCATCCTCATTTGATCCGTCCGTCTCGCATTTTTTTTTCATTCAAATTCTTCCGGCAGCAAATTAACTTTTGATCTCAAATTGCATAATGCATAGTCTTTAAGTGTTCTTAACAGCAACAACAAAAAAATTATTCGATACTGTGAGCCGTCCTTGTTGACTCTTTTGCTTTATTAAATAAATTTTTAGATATTTTGATCAATAATTGTATTTTTACATAATTTTTAACTGAACAATTGGAAAACACAAGTTGCAGATATGGTTTCTTCCTATTTAACAAGGTAATATTCAATTTAAACTTAATATTACAAGTATAATCTTGGCAATTATCTGTCTTTTTAATTAAAAATTTAAATTACTCCAGCCTGCGATCCACGCGACATGGAGCTGTCAATTTTTGGCTTCAACAAATTGATTAGCTTGAATCGAAGCAGAAATAAGGCAACGTGAACTCTATAGATATTGATGTGTAATAGTCTGCATTTTCCTTCCTCGGAGATTTAATTACTTTACATATTTCTTTAAGGACTTCCAATTTAGCTTCTGAAATAAAATTTAATGTTAACTTGTTTCTCGATGAAGATTTATTTCCAATTGGAATTGTATATCTGCATGCTCATCTTGATGGCTATGCGATTGACAACATAAAAATGGCACAAAAGATTGAAAAATTTACCGAGATATCTTTCAGAAGCTTGTATTCTTTAATTTTTGCCACTCTGTCGTTGTTAAATCAGTTACAACTGCCATCACCAAACAACTATGTGAATGAAGAGTTATCAAGTTTTACTATTTTCCTATAGACAAATAAGTTATTATTCATTAAAAGAAAGTAAAAGATGGATTAGTTTTGAGTCTGATCTGAGTCAATTGCTGGAACTTATCCAGATTCTTTTATTAGCCTGTTTAAAATATTTTTATTTTTCTTATTTTTCTTGATGATGTTACAAATTAAAATTATTTCCCCGCTGTTTTTGTAAATTAAATAAATTTGTGATTTAATTTAATTATTAATTTTTTTATTTTATTTTTAAAAGTATGTGATTATCCTTGGCATGCGCTGCTTTAACTTGCAAACAGTAGCCCAAAGGTGATCAACTTCTTATCAGTTGGCAAAAACAAAATATTCACCGCTGTTCCAAATGCATAAGGTATCGATTTTTTGTTTTGATATTAATTTTTGTTACACATTTTATAGTTAAAATGTAACGAGTTACTGGGTCAATTTCCTGTTGACCTTTTGATTAACATTGGCCATTATCAATGTTAAAGTAATACCGTCTGATGACATCTACAGAAATGTGAATTGTATTTTTATTACTTTTTAATTGCTTAAAATTTATTATAAAAAAGATATTTAAAAATATTTTTTCTTCAATTTTCTAAACAAATAATTATTTCACTTATTAAAATTGCTCGTTATTAACATTTGAAAACTGTGTAGATATAATACAAGACAAAAGTGCAATGTTGTTTACAAGCTATGCATTAGACAGAGTATCTTTAGAAGAGAAAATTTGATGAGCCAAGGAGAGCGAATGACACGTGGCGCCAGTGGGAAATTAATGGTGGAAACGAACGCGCATGCGTGCGGTGAAGTTTTAGTACATGTGATACGATAAAATACTTTTTCGTTCGTATAGTACATTTTAATACAACGTGAATAGACGGATACCGTTCAGTGAGTTCATCCTCTTCCTTTTGTAAATATATTTCAATTTGTTTACGAATTGAAACTTATGAGTCGTGGCGCCACTTGTCGGCCATCGATGGATATGTATCGGACTGTACTCCAATGTCAACTGGCCTGCGGATTTGGGATAGTGATTTTCTCTTTTCTGCGTAGGTTTACACCATAAAGCGAATTGATAGCAGTGAAAAGGCGATAGAAATTGTCCGAATTGGACGGATGTCAACAGCTGTCTGTTTCCATTTGTGGAATTGTTGTCGTGCGATTTGATCGTCGTTGCACAATGTCGGCGACCCAATGTGATGAAATTATTGGAGCGACCAGCTCACAAATATGCAAGATGGGATATTTACGAAAACTCAAGGTAATCTTTTCTCGAACTTTTTCATTTAATCAAGTCGTTAAAGTAAACGAATAAAATAAAAACAACATGAAAGTTAATATATATATTTTTAAATCGTGGTTTCCTCGTTGAGGACGTGTCACGGGTATTAAACGACATAATTAATTTTAGTTGGATGTCAACTTTGAACTTATTGTATAATCCATTGCAAATAATAAAAATATTAATCGTTAAATAAATAAACGGACCCATGTTATATTTTTGTTATCTTGTTTTGCTCATATTTGTCACGGATATCGATTTTAATTTTTTTATTTTTGAAGCACCTGCTTGTTTACAGGAACTTTGGTTCAGTGATGATGATGATGATGATGATGATGATGATTCTTCTATAAAATAATAGTTTTCCTCTATTTAGAATAGAATTGAATGTGAAATAATTGATTAATATTATTTAATAATGAATTTATTTGACTTTGATTTGGAGGCGTGGTCTTCGCAATCATTTGGTGTTTGGAGTTTGAAGAATTTCGTCGTTGATCGTCTGCGATGTCAACCGTATGAGTGCAGGTGTAGCCAGAGACGAATCTTGTTACGATTTTTATGTCCTTTGGAGTCGGAGCAGGTGAAAAGAATACATTTCAACTTCTCCCTTAAAACGAAAGGCCACTTCTTCTCTTCGGCTTAGTTTTATCGTTTAATTTTCATGTGTTTGATATAAGTAAATAAATGTATTTTAGTATCAAATGTTGTTTATCTAATTGTGTAAAGTGTTTAATTAAGAGATTGATGGTTCTGTTGTTGTTTTAGAAAAAGAAAGAAAAAAGTTTATTTGGCATCGTATTCGGTGTTGGTTGTTTTGTCGGAGGAAAATGATGGAGATTTTAAACAAGTTGTTTTCTTTTCTAATTTTATTCGCAGACGATGAAAAAGAAATTTTTTGTACTTCGAGCTGAAACTGCTAATCAACCTGCTTGTTTAGAATATTATGAAAATGAGAAGAAATGGAAATCAGGTGGTCAACCAAAAAGGTTTGTTTTAATCTAATGAGTTCATTCATTTTATTGCATCAATTCATTTCGAATTATTTCTATTTTTTAGATGTATCGTTTTGAAAACGTGTTTCAACATTAATCGCAAATTAGATGTGAAGCAAAAACACGCTCTGGCGCTTTATACCAAAGATGACTGCTTCACAATGATTTTAGAAAACGAAGAAGAATTAGAATCATGGTTGAATTCCTTGTTAGCTTTACAGCACGGTGATGATGAAGATATTGCCAACGACCAACCTCCTAAACCTACGTTTGGTAAGCTACAAATGCCAGTCTTTATTTTTAACTAAATGACAGATGCACCGTCTACTGGCGGTATATTTAACATTTACTGCAAATTGGGATCATTGTCCCGTGAAAAACAAGTGAAAAAAATAATATTTTTTTTTTTCAAATTTTTGTTTATAGAACATGTTTGGCAGGTGAATGTTCGAAATCGTGGGTTGGCAAATAGTAAAAATATTGTTGGAGCTTATCATTTATGCCTTACTTCTCAGTCATTATCTTTAGTTAAGTTAAATACAACAACACCTCAACAAATTGAGTTTCCAGTGAGTATTTATTTTAAGGAAAAGAAAAATTTGTTTTAATAGATATTTTGTGCAGTTGATGAGCATACGAAGATGTGGACACTCGTATTGTTTCTTCTTTATGGAACTTGGGCGATCGGCCGTTACTGGATCCGGTGAATTATGGATGCAAACCGAAGATATTGTTATTGCGCAAAATATGCACGAAACCATTTTAAAGTGAATTGATAATTTAAGAAATTTAAATTAGCCTTTTTTATTGATTTTTTTAAGAATATTTTCTTTATTTAGTGCTATGCGTTCTTGTTGCAAAGATGAAGTAGCACCGAGGCAACGGACGAGGAGTTCATCGATTAATGAATCTTCGAAATCAGGCAATGCGCACACACGTCGTATGGGAACTGTAGTTGCACCAACAGTTGGCATTGCTACTTCGCCAACAAAACGAGAACGGTCTGATAGTGTTCCTTCACGACCTCGAACAATAAGTGATGGACCTCTCACCACTAGCAGGTAACTTTGAAAATATTTTTAATGAAACTTTTTTTAATAATAAATTTAAAAAATGAATAGAAAAAGTCAGCCATGGAATTTCGAGATGCAAAGGCCGCATAGTATGTACGCGCATCCTTCATCTTATTCTCCATCTGACGACGTCATTTCGCCCAGGTAATTATTATTATTAAATATTATATAAGACTAAATGCGTTGAATTATTTTTAATTATCATTATTTAGTCCTATTTCGGTTCGGGGAGCAACTGATAGTGGAGGCAGCTCAGTTTCAATTGACGAGCACGATGCTATAAATCAATTCGATGTTGGCAGGTAGTAAATCAAAGCTAATAACATTTTTAATGAAAGATTTAAAAAATTAATGAGAATTATTTTGTAGTCATAAACACTGGTTATCATCTCCTGATAATAGTAATGTATACAAATCGTCTATAACAGAAGAAAATGTTTGCGATGATTATTTGCCCATGTCACCTTCTGAGAGTCAGTTTATTTACATTTACATTTTTACTTTTTTTATTTTGTTAATTTTTTTATTTTTTCTTATCTAGATGCTTGTAAAATTGAAGACAATTGTTCGAGCGTACAAGTTGTTGCGACCAAACGACGATCACAAACTTCAAACAGCAGCTCAATTAAAGCTACGTCTCCGGGACAAAAAAATTTACCTGACTACATGGATATGACGCCTTCGATTACTAATTCACCTTCTGATTCAGGTGATTTAGATGCTACGTTTTATGTATTTATTTATTTACATTTTAAATTTTATTTTGTAGAAGGATACATGGCAATGAGTCCAGTGGGCTCATTCCTAGCTGATACAACATCAGTTAAATCTCTAACTCCAGTTAAATCTTATCTGTCTAGTCCAGTTGGATCTCATACAAGAAATGCTAACGATGCTACGAATGGGTGATTTTAATATTTAAAATAATTTTTTTATTTTAAAATTAATTGTAAAATAAATTTGATTTCAGGTACGTTCCGATGGCACCTTTAAGCTCTAGTGCAAAGAGTGTAACTCCAGATGCAGATGGCTATTTGGATATGAAACCTACTAATCAAGAAATTAGTAAAAGTAGTTCAACTGAGAAATTTGATAAAATTTGTATTTCTTATAATTAATTTATTTATTTTTAGACGATGCTTATTTGGATATGTCATTGAATACAACAACGCCAATCAAGTCGGGAACTCCGGCTGAAGATATTCGCTTTTCCGAGTTTCAATTAGATAAAGTGCGCACTTATTTTACTGCCGATGAAGAAGATGATAAATTAGTACGAGCTTATTCTGTCGGAAGTAAAACGCAGGTGACGCGTGGCGCAGAGTTAAACGATGACGATTCTGCTTCTCGCGTTCGTGCATTTTCTGTCGGAAGTAAAGTAGGAATGCAGTTTCGAAAAAAGTCAAGTCCAACACTCGATATTGGTACCAACTGCAACAATGTGAAAAGTTCTAGTGCCCCTTTGTTGAGTAATTCAACGTCGATGTCGACAGGATTATCAAAAAATCAAAACGAAGATCTGATGGAATTGGATTTTGCAAAAGGTTCAAACCGGGCAGCTGCGTCGGTTAAAACTTGTGCCGATTCGCATTCGAAAGGAGGATTTCGATCGAGATCTAGTTTGCGATTATCAACAGGACGATGCCCTAAATCGGATTTACTTCAAGTGATTGGCGAAATTTCTCATCCATCTCTCGAAGCTGGTTCGAAAAAAAGCGTTACAGAAAATAATTATTCGGAAATGTGCAGGCGTAATTCAAATACGGAACATGTTCCGCAAAGCATTTCGGGTGAATACGTTAATATTGACTTGGAAAAAGTTCGATCAGCATCGCACAAGACAAGCTTCACTAAACCTGAACCGCACGAATACGCTAATTTACAAGCGGGTCGTTTAATTGATTCACCAGCCAAAGAAACTGTTGCCAAAGGATCGGCCATATTGGCATTGGTTTCGGCTGCTCAAACGTGTCCTGCGAGGGAACGTGTTGACGATACTATTTCGTCTTCAAGTTTAATTCGATGTAGTTTAAGCGAATCTCCTTACGAAAATATTAATTTTGGTCGATCGCCGTCTCGGCCATCTTCCATCAGCAGTGACAAAGAACTGAATTATGCATCACTCGATCTGGGCTCAACGGTCGCCATCACCAAAGATGTGGATGATGATAAAGTGACCCCACCTCATTCGCCTTTGTCTATTAAAACGAGTAATGATGAAAACGATAAAGAACGATTGTCGTATGCCAGAATTGATTTTACAAAATCGGAAGGTCTTCGTAATACTTCGCACACGATTCGAAAAATACGTCAAAAGACAACATGAGCAAAAATATATATTTTTCTACTAAGATTAAACATATATAACATAATCATTTATTATTAAGTTTGTAAGAAAATAATTTATAAAATGGTAATACTCAAAATTCCATTCTATCTTATTATTGTAATTGTTTTGTTTGCTCAACAAAGTTTAAGTCCAGATATAGTTGTTAAATAATCGGTATTAACACATATATTGTTTATTTTTATTTTATTATTTGTTCATCGTTGTTTTCAAATGTTGTATTTGTACTCACTTGGCAGAGTGCTTGTTTTATTAAAAAAATGTCCCGTTTCTGTTATTGGCAGCGTAGTCGGTATTTGTTATTAAAAATTTAATAAAAGCAAAAATAATATATTAACAGCGCTACTAGATGGTGCTAAGAGCTACTGTTGTCCAGCAAAGCTAGCGAATTGAGAAAGGATGACGTAATCAATAAATACATTTATCGAGTTCTAGACACCATCGGCTGGCGCAGTTTGACGTACAGCTGGAAACAACCTACTCGATAAACCAATATCTTCGAAGAAATGGAATTTGTAGAAGTTAGAACTCCTTATTTAGATGATGTAGTGGTTCATCTGCCATTATCGGATCCCATCGATGGAACATTGTACATCACGGGGCATCATTTAACTCTGTCATCTGGTAAAAAGGATACGCAAAAATTTTCAGTAAGTCGATCGAATTTCAACATTATCATTAGTATTTATTTTTGTTTTGTTTTAGTTAATGCACCGAAATGTGGATTGTGTGGAAAGACGACTTCATTCGACTGGTGGTAGCATAGTTTTAAAGTGTAAAGACTTTAAAGTAATTCAATTGGACATTCCTGGATTGGATGAGTGTAATAATATTGCTAATTCACTCGAACAATTCTCCAATCTTAGTGAGTATTGAATCATTTGTACGATACGCTCATTTTTCACTTAAAAATTTTGTATTATTTAGCTGATCCGACCAAATACTATCCGTTATTTTTTCGTCCGACGTTTGAAATATTGGAAGATGGCTGGACTGCATTTTTACCCGAAACTGAATTTTCCAAAATTTTACAATCAGATGAATGGCGAATTAGTCATGTCAATAGAGATTTTTCCGTAATTATATATGAAAAAATGAGTTAACTGGACTGTAAATATGAATATTTTAGGTATGTCGTTCGTATCCTACTTCAGTTATTGTGCCTAAATGTATCGATGACGATACTTTATTGGCGAGCGCTTCTTTTCGTCAGTTGGGTCGTTTTCCTGTTCTCAGTTACTACCACCGAAAAAATGGGGTACATTTTGAAAAAAGAAAAAAAAGAAATGAAATGTTGGTATTTTTTTATGTATTAGGCAGCTCTGATGCGTAGTAGTCAACCGATGATCGGCGCTAATAGCCGAAGATGTAAAAAAGATGAGAAACTTCTGAATTCACTATTAGGACATGGTAAACGAGGCTACATCATAGATACACGTACACAAAATATAGCACAAATGGCTCGAAACAAAGGTGAGGTAATTGCAGTTGGTGCAAATTTTTAAAGAAATTAAACAAACAGTTTTAGTTGGAGGTGGATTTGAGCCAGAAGCTCATTATCCACAATGGCGTCGTATGCATAAGCCAATCGACAGACACGTCGTTCTTCTCGATTCCTTGGCTAAATTAATTGAAGGTACAAAATATTTTTCGTTACCTACTTTGATTTTTATTGATTTATTTTTATTTAGCTTGCAATGATACGTCCTGTTCAGTGGACAAATGGTTATCGAGATTAGAGTCTTGTAATTGGTTATCGCATATAAAAGAAGTTCTTAATTGTGCTTGTCTCGTTGCTCAGTGCATCGATCATGAAGGTTAGTTATTATCACTTTTATTATTTATTATCATATATTAATGTATTTTTTCAATGTTAATTGCGTTTTAGGTGCTTCGTTACTGGTGCACGGTTCGGAAGGAATGGATTCAACTTTACAAGTTACATCTTTGGCTCAAGTAATTCTCGATCCTGATTGCAGAACTGTTCGTGGTTATGAAGCTTTAATTGAACGGGAATGGTTGCAAGGAGGTCATCCATTTGCGCAGCGTTGTTCTCACGCTGCTTACACAAATGCTAATTTGCGTACACGACATCAAGCACCAACATTTTTAATATTTCTTGATTGCACATGGCAGATTTATCAACAATTTCCTTGTTCGTTCGAATTTAGTGATCGATTTCTTATTATGCTTTTTGAACATGCTTATTCATCTCAATTTGGTAAGTGAACACATAATGAATTGTTTTGTTCGTTAGTTAGTTAGTTTGAACGGAAAAATGTCAATACAGGTACATTCCTTGGCAATTGCGATGCTGATAGAACTGAACTTCAACTTCAATCGAAAACTGTATCACTCTGGTTAGTATGAAATGTGTAAATATAACAAGTAAGAGATTTTTCTCATGTGTTTATTTCTTGCAAGGTCTTACATTAATCAGCCTCAAGTACTTTCTACTTATTTGAATCCTCTTTACGAGCCAAACAATCGTGTCATTTGGCCATCTGTTGCTCCTATGAGTTTGGTAAGCAGTTTTAATCTTTATTATGCACTTTTGGTGATGCGATAACTTTGTATTTGTTATTAACAGAATTTATGGTCGGGAAATTATCTTCGATGGGTTTGCGATCAGTCACTTCAGGAGAAAGCTTGGAAAACAATAATCGAAATTAAGGATCACGATAAACAACTGCGGTCGTGTGTAACTAAACTTCGAAGGTTAGTTTTGATTGATTTTTATTTTAATTTGACGCAATTTTAACTTTGATTTGTGTAATTTGTAGGCAGTTGATTGAACTGGAGAAAGAGGCTATTGACGCTGGTATTTTAGCAGCGGCTACACCCCAAGAGATCGACGCTAGCTGAAGTCCAAGAGTTGCCAGGGCAATTTGGAACACGTGGGAAATTCGACTCAAATCGAGTCGTCGTCAGAAATTGATTCGTTCTTAATTTTCGAGTTTGTATTGTGGCGCTTAGAAAATAATATGATTCTAATAACGCTATTGTTAGTTGCAAATGTCAAGTGCCCTGGTAACTATGTAGGTTCCATTTTATTATACAAGTCACATATTATGTAATATAATTTTGTTCTAGTCATTTTAAACTACATAATAAAGTATACTTCACATGTATAGGCTACTGAGTTTCTATTTACGTCAGTGGTTAGGAGTAACAAGATACTGTAATTTAATTGGCAAAACTAGTTTTTACTTACGTCAATAGATGGGTTTAATTTTACGAAAAATTTACTCAATAGATATTTGAATTATTTAGTTTACAATTTTCCCAATTGATGGCGTTCATTATTTATAAATGAAATAGATTAATTAATTTATATTTTAAACAGTAGATGACTCTGTGTACAAATAAGTGATGTCATAATTAATACCTATTAGTTTACGTTTAAAAATGTAGATGGCGCTAAGCATTGCGATTTTAACGTCACGAAACGAGTACGCGAAGCTTAAATGAAATTACTTCCAAGTTCTGTCACTAAAAATAGCATTGAAAAAAATTCTTTGTGAATATACCTATGAATAACGATTGATTTTAATTATTAAACTAATCGTTAACATTTAACGATTGTTTAGTGCTCCAAGTTGTTAAAATTAAATAACGTCCAGAGAAGTAATCTCAGCAAAATAATAATTTCAAGAATGATTTTGCAAACTAAACCATACAATACAATAATGACAAAATGAAAAGGAAAAACAACTTCTTCTCAAATGAACTTATATTTTGTGACAGGGAAAAATTGAAAAGAATTGCCCTAGCAAATGGCAGATGATTGATAAATAAAAAGTTAAAAATGAATTGATAATAAATCAATATATGTTTTCAACTTTTTATTTAAATGACGGAAGTTAAACTGTGTCTCTTCGCTCTAGTTCAGTTTATTTACAAAATTGATTTTCATTGTCGAGTATCATGTGGTTTACGATGTCGGCGAAAGTGTCGTTTCTTTGACTATATACCTCACATTCAACCATAAGAGGGTGGGTCAGTAGAACGAAAAAGCTCAGCCTCAGGCGAATCGACGACTCGAGAAACCAACTGAGGATTATAATTTTTCTCCAAAATGAAACTGGTCGCACAATCTACCGCTCTTCTCGTCTTAATAGCATTTATTCAGGTAAATGTAGAAACAAAATTTGAAAATATTTTACAAATACATTTCTATGATTGTTTTAGTCTTTCTACGCAGTCAAAGCAGACGATGTTTTTAATCTCCAACTCTTAATATCTCAATTACTTGGCTTATCGACTTCTTCTACATCAGGTTGGTACTTTTGTCCTCATTTTTGTTTTAAAAAGAAAAAGAAAAAAAATATTATTTTGCTTTGTTCTTAACTATATTAGTTGTGATTTTGTTTTCTCCCCCTCTTTTTCTTTAATTTATGGTTTAAATTCCTCTCGTTAAGTAGGTTTCAGTGAGAATGTGTTACTTGCCCCTCGCTCAATGTCGTACATTCAACCCACTTTTCTAAATGTAACAAAAATTTTTCACATGAGAGCCCATAATGCTGAATTAATGAGCCATACTTTTCATTTAGTGTTTATTACAATTTATTTTCACTTTTATTCGTAACCTAAATTTTTACCAACACAGGATTAGAGAATCCTAAAGATGAGCAGTCAGGAACTCGTTACACCTTGTTTTTTTATTAACATGTAGGTGTCGTTCTTATTCTTGCTACGTTTTGTTAGTGTCCCCATTTCTGAACAGCTGCGAATCTAAGACGTCCCACAATAAATTTTATCAACTCCCAAAAAAAGAAGAAAAAAAATGAAAAATTTATGAACTAAATACACCCTAAAACACATTTACCAATAATTAACTACGAAATTGTAAAAACAAATGGCATTTAAATTTTTAATGAGTAGAATTTACTCATAATTAAATACATTAAAAGCGGTAAGAATAATTTTTTGTTCAGTTATATGTTCTAGAAACTGAAGTGCGTTTTAGTGTATAATTATATTTTCAATTCTTCGAAAAACTTATAATCTTTAAAAATTACTCGTGTGCCATTTAGGCCATTACATAAACACGGATTTCATATCTGTGACCCTTTTTCAGTTCCTGGTTTTTAATGCATATTTTGCTCATTTGAATTTTTCATTTATTTCTAAACAACATTAAATGCTACCATTTTCATCTAAATAGAAAAACCAATTGGACAATTGCCTGGCAAAGATGAAAAATGCTGTAAGTTTTTGATATTTACATAAGTAAATTTTAAAAATATATACATATATATTTTAAATTTAGATTGCGGACAAGCGAATTTAGGAATGCGAATTGTCGGTGGAGTTGCAACTGCAGTTCATGAATATCCATGGCAGGTAAGTTGAAAAGTCATCTTCTAACGCGTTAATTTAATAAACAAAATAATGATTGCTCTCTCAGGCAGGAATTAGTACACGAACCGGTTATTTATTCTGCGGAGGTACTTTAATTAATGATCGTTACGTGCTTACTGCCGCTCATTGTACTCGAGGGTGAGTCAATTTGATTATTGACAACATTGTGATTGATTTATTAATTTGATGGTTAATTTCAGTCGTGCAGCATCTTCGTTATTGGTTTTACTCGGAGAACACGATACATCAACAACAACAGAAACTAAACTAACTAGAAAAGTGGATGTTTCGGATGTAATTCGTCATCCGCGATACGACACAGTGACGAATAATAACGATATTGCTTTGCTTCGATTGAGAAATAAAATAAAATTCAATCATGCAATGAAACCGCCATGTTTTACACTATCTGGTACTGAGTACACAGGAGAAGCCATCGTTACTGGTTGGGGAGCAATCAAAGAAGGTGGTAAAGTAACTGGAATGTTACAGGAAGTGAGTCTTCCTATTTTACATTTGGATAAATGTCGACGCGCGTACGGAAATTCGCTCATCTCGGAAAATATGTTATGTGCGGGTGTGGCTGAAGGAGGAAAAGATTCGTGTCAAGTAAGACTAATTGATGGCTACATTGAAATGAATGAATAAATGAATAAATGAATAAATGAATGTTATGTAAATAGGGAGATTCTGGCGGTCCAATGGTTTGGGAGAATAACAATCGATGGCATCTGATTGGAATCGTGTCTTGGGGTTACGGATGTGCTCGACCAAATACGCCGGGCGTCTATACAAGAGTTGATCGATTTTTAAGGTGGATTCAACAAAATACTCGCGATGCCACTGATTGTTAAAATGTAAAGCGAAACCATTTCCATTTCATCACCAACCAAAGAGTCAAGTTTGTGTATTTTGTAAGAATAAAAATAAAATTAATAAAACGTTTGATATTTACTTTATCGAAGCTGTTGGTAACAATTTATAACTTCTATGTAATACAATTTCAAAATATTTATTATTTTATTGAATTTGTCAAGATATATAAATTTAATAATATTTAACAAATTAATACCTGAGTGTGATATTTAGCAGTGTCAAATTTGATTCATATGATTTCTTCAGGTAAAGCAAAATTAAAGGAAATTAGCGATAATAAACTAATGAATAAATCGATTTTCCAGTGGAACTTCTGAATAAACAATTATCGATATGTGGAGGTAAAATAATTTTTATTATTTTGTCTCATTTCTCGATGGGGCAGAGTAGGAGGTAGTTTGATTCTGCACAATATTATATGTATAAAAGTCCAAATATAAAACAGTTGTAAAATGTAAAAGATATCAAGTTTATCTCATGCACAAAGTTTTACCGGAAACTAAATACCTTAATACACAATTGGTATTTGAATAAAAAGTTAACAATAAGTTATAACTTATGAAGTCATACACGTGCAAATCAATTTTCTTTGCTTTAGCATGCATTTATTTTAGTAAGTTTTTCATTTGCTCATATTTAATACAAAAATTTTTATTCATATTTTTTCTAGCAAATTTTGTGCCAATTGTTTGGAGTTATAAGAGTTCGGCCGGCTGCAGTAAGACATAACTTTTTATTATAAACTATTTTATAAGCACATACTTAAAAAACTTAGCTAATTAAATATTTTAGAATGTGGTATCACTGCCAAGAGTTTGCTTACACCAAAGATCATTGGCGGAAAACCTGCAATTCGGCACGAATTTCCTTGGCAGGTAGAACAAAAGTAAGGGTGGTCCCCAAAATGGTCTAATGACAAAATATCTTACAGTCAAAATTGCAATGTCAAATGTCAAAACATTTATCAAGCTGTCGGAGCATGGCATCGATGATGGCAAATATTGGTTGATGCACCACACGTTGGTATCTATCGCCTCGTTAAAGGAGCAGGCATGGTCGAAGAAAAAATCGAGAATACCGTAAGAGGCGAACCTAGACGATCAGTCGTAAAAAATAATTTGAGAGACAAATTATGAATGACAGAGCCGACATTTATGCATTAGACTTTCTCAGAGATGTTACTCACAATTCAAGATTTTAATTTCCATTCTTCTTTTTCGATTAAAAATTTAACTTGTAAAATTATTTCGTCATTACATATTTTGGGTTACCCCCGAAAGTAAAACTTATAAATTACTGATAACCAGCTAAAGAAATCGGTTTACAGGTATTAATTCTGAAAAAATTATATCCGCTCTGTGGAGGTTGTTTACTTAACGATCGTACGTAAAAAATTAAAATTCGTAAATCTAAAAATTACTAAATATTTCAATTTTTGAAGGTTACATATTAACTGCAGCTCATTGTCTTTTAAAGTAATTGGAAGTTTTTCAGTTTATTTGATAATTATCAAAAATTTAATTAACGTGTTTGTATACTTAAGGGCTTCTCCTGAAATAATTACCGTTTTGTTAGGTGAACATGATTTATCAAATCCATACCAACCACATTATCATTTTTTTGTTAGTAAGCTTATTGTTCATCCGAAATTTAATTCGAAAATTTTGTCAAACGATATTGGTCTTGTCAAATTGGAGGGTTATATTAACGCTAACTTTATGATGACACCACCTTGTTTTCCTCGACCTGATTTAAATTATACCAAGATAACAGCTTACGCTGCAGGATGGGGCAGAATTGGAAATTATAGTAGGTAAATAATAATAATAATAATAATAATCTGAATTTTTTCTAATGTGTTAATTTTTTCAAATAGAAAACAGTCCTATGTCAAGTGTTTTACTCAAAACCACCTTGATGATATTATCTACTTATGAATGTCGACTGGCTTTTGGTATGAACTTGTTTATGTCTTCTATGATTTGTGCAGGATGGCAATTTGGTATAAGAGATACCTGTAAGGTGAGTTGTTTTGCTTTACTTATTATTTTATAAAATGAAATGTACTCTTTATTTAAATAGGGTGATTCTGGTAGTCCATTGGTGACAGAACGAGAAGGGCGTTGGTATTTAGTTGGTTTAGTGTCTTGGGGTTATGGATGTGGCCATAGTTTTCCAGGAGTGTACACGCGAGTTGATAAGTTTTATAATTGGCTCGATACAAACACCAACGATGCTTTTTATTGTACATTCTAAGATTAAATGCATGTTAATAATATTACGCAGTTTACTGCTCACTACATTGACGATCGTGCCACAAAAAAAAAAACAAAAGCTACTCTTTTAAATTTATTTTTCTATATTACAATAATTTTCCTTCTTGTTAATTTCTAATTTCATTATCCTAACTGCAAAATCTGAACCGCAACTAGCAAGCTGCGCTGAAATTGAGTTTTCCGTTTCATTAACAATGGGAGAAAACCTTAATTTTTTAATACATAAATCATGACAATATGGTTGAAAAAGATGTTGACATAATGTCCACGATGGCACAGCAACATCAAACCAATATAATGAGATGGAACCACATTCCAAACCAACCGCAATAAGAGACCTACAAATAAAAACAAAAATTAAGTATATAGTAACTCTAATGCATTCAATTTAAATCTCACCGTGAACCTAGTTCAAACGATGCCACGTCCAATGCATTAACGGATTCTTTTAAAACGACAGATGACAATATTTTAACTTCACTTCCTTTCAATTTCCACGCAACTACCTGTTAATAAAATTCAAATAAAATTTAAAAAAATCTAATAAAATATACCAAAATATACTTTTTTATCTCGGGAACCAGTAAAAAATACGGAAGAATCAGATGTCCAAGCACATGACCAAATAATACGTGAATGAGAACCTGTACGTTTGTCACTCGACGCTAATTTTTCGAATGAAATATCACCTAATAACAAAATAACACCATTTCACATTATTAAATATTTTCATAAACAGTAGAAAATATTTTCACCTGTTTCTAGTATTCTTTCTTCAAACAATGACCACGTCCGATCACGAGATACAGATAATAGATATTTATCGTCAGAGGAAAAACACAAACTTGTAACAGTGAGAGAGTGTGAGTGCAATTGAATAATTTGGGTCCACGTCTTTGCATCCCACAAAATAATAGCTGCATGTTCCGGTTTACTCGCCTGAAGAAAAATTCAAACATCATTCGTACTTAAACCATAATTTGAAACTCAATTCAAAACTAAGTTTACTTTACAAGCCGATGCAACCAAAGTTCCCTTGTGATTGGTCGCAACACAATATAATTCAAATCCATGACCATATAATTTTTGTACTTCGGGCCAAAGTGTATTCTGTAAAAGTAGTTCTTCTGTTGGTGGTTCTGTAAAACAAACAACAATTTTCCATTTTCCAAAATATATCAGCTGCTGAAAATATTGCTGTTTTCATACTTGTCAATTGCATAGGCCTAAAACAAACACCTTCTGTTTTATTTGCATTGGTCTCTGCTTCAAAAATAGCTTTATTTGATAACCCTAAAGCAGGCACAGTGGCACCTTCTGCCACAGTAGTATTCTAAAACAGATTTAAAATTTAAAAAAGTAAGGTTACGAGTCATTTACAACTTGTTAGTTACTATTTTCGCAAGTTCCGACTCAATAGAGAAACCACAAAGTCGAGATAAATTCTCAACAAAATTTTTTGGGGCTTCAAATACCCGTAAAACCTTTTCATCGGCACCGGAAATAAATTTATAATGTGATAAAGTTGCTAAACAACTCATGTCATAACCATGAATTTGAGGTCGAGCCAATTCGTGCCAAGTTGTGGGCTTCAAGTCAATAAAATTAATTTTCTATTAAAATTTGTTACATAATCAAACAAATCACAGAAATACCCTCTTTTCACGAATCCAGGGTGCGTGAAGTCTTGTTGTCTGATCTAAACTAGTACTGAGTAAAAATTTTCCTTCACGATCCCATGCAATATCAAGAACTTCGTTAAAGTGACCACTAACTGTAATTCCTGGCAACCAATTTTTACTTTTCTATTTTAAAAAAAAAATTATTTAAAAAAATATTAAAAAATTAAATTTTCATTAACTATTTTACTTTGTTCAAATGCCATAAATGAAAAGCGCCTTGATAACTGTGCGCTATCATGGATTCACCATCAGGAGCAAATTTGTTGCCAAAAAATCCTAAAGTGTTTCCACCAACTTCTCCCACCCGCGCCTAAATAAATTTGTATTTAATAATAGATAACGAAAAGTTAATAATACTAATAACATTTATATAATCTTACTTCTTCTAACCACAAATCACTTTTCGTGTCTAAAGACCACAAAATCATTGTTTTATCCATAGATGCAGAAATTAATTTCAGTGGTTGTTGACCATCTTTAGATTTTGGTTGCCAATTAACTCCATAAACCCAGTTATCATGTCCAGCAATAATGGCTTCAACACTAACAGAAAAATCTTGCACTTTATCTATAAAAAAACAAGTTAGTTTAAACTAAACATTACTCGAAGTTAATTATGAATATTTACCCTTCAACGGAATTGAAAATATATTTTGTTTTAAATGAATTTCATTTTCATCAACACATTTTTCAACAAAAGGAGCAATTTTCCAAATCCGAATAAATGAGTCTTGACTTCCAGTTGCCATAAAAAGATAATCATCATCTAATAAAAATAAAATTATTAACCATCTTTTAGAAAGTGTTATTAAAACATTTTTTTTATATTTACTTCTGACAATGTCAATACATCTGACCCAATCTTCATGACCATGAAGAACATGTATTTTTTCAAACTACAAATCAAAATGATCAAATTAATTTTATCCTTAAAAGATTTTTATATTAATTTTGTCATATTACGATGGAATTCAGTTCCACAAACAACACTATTGTAGATGTGTCGAGTCCACATGCTAGTATTGGTACTGCAAAATATATTCATTTAAAAGGATAACACATATTTTAATTCTAAATTTTCAAATCCATTTAAAATGTAATTACCAGTTGAATTTGGTAATAAATTAAATTTGACGTCGAAAGCAAATCCAGATCCACAGCTTATTGTTTGCACACATTCAATTTCAACTGTAAACATTAAAAAAATTAATAAAGTAAAAATTTAATTCATTTATCTACTACTTACTTTTGTTATTTAATCTTTTCCAGATTTTAATAGTCGAATCAACAGCAGCTGAAGCCACAAACAATGTTTTGCAATCATCTGAACACACATTTAATGAATCAGCAACAGTGACCGATGCAGAGTGACCTTTTAAATAACAGCCAACTTGAAACTTAATGAGAAAAATAATTATAACATGTTCAAAGTTTACAAATAATAATAATCTCTCACTAAATGTTTTCTTTCGTCGCATTCTTGCCATACAATTGCAGTTCCATCAGCTGACGCCGAAATTAATTCTGTTTCAGGTTCTAAAAATATTTTTCATATTTTGTTTCATTTTAATTTACCATAATACAAACATGTATTAAGTATTCTAACTTACTGCCATTATTTTTTATCCATCTGACACAAGTCACTTTAGCCTTGTGTGCTGCAAGAGTTGTATACACGTGCCCTACATCGTCTGAAAACTGCGTTAAACATTTTTAATACGTTTATTTAAAAACTAAATATCATACCTTACATTTGGATCGTACAATGCTATTGAATTGCATGTTCCATAACAAATCAAATTGTTAAAACCCCAGTCTAGCACATGTGGCCCTTTATTACAGCCAGAACTAAGGTAACTCAACTCCACGTCCACCATTATGGATTTTACTGAATAAACAAGATGCTCATTGGTCCATAATATAGTATACATTTCAGCCAATCCGAGAAACCGGAAATTGACAGTGATGTTAAAAGAAATGAATGAATAAATAAATAAATACAGAAATACATTTTAAAAAATAACTTCTAACCAATACATATTTATTTTTAGAGATCTGAAGTTTAAAACTTCAGCTATCTGTCCGATACAAATAAAACTGGTTTACTAATGTTTTGAATTTAGCGCCAAAACAATTCGCATCAGTAACTGATTGTTGCAAAGCAATGGTTAAAAAAAACATATTTTTAGAGAATAAAAACAGAAATATTACAATAATTACATTGCGATTTTATTTTCATCAGTTGTTTTGACATTTCTTAAAATAAACCGGAATCACAACATCAAACTCTATACACATAAATTTGGAATTTCTTAATTTAAAAATCAAAGAATTTTGAAACAACACTTTGAATCTGTATTACGATAAAAAATTTACACCATAAATAAAGCACCTGAAAAAAGTTAATCGTAACATTTGCCTGGATTACCCACAAGTCAGTGGCAACTCAA
Organism: Geophilus carpophagus; assembly: GCA_034687075.1. Lineage (NCBI taxonomy): Eukaryota > Metazoa > Arthropoda > Chilopoda > Geophilomorpha > Geophilidae > Geophilus > Geophilus carpophagus. Next base: position 59,157 of record JAQFZN010000035.1, on the reverse strand, counting down.
AATGGAGGTGATCATTGGTGCGGAATATTGATCGGCAGAATATTTGTTCGCTATATTCTTTGATTCATCCTTCGGAGCGATCTTGATAACGGCTCGACGTGCATTCAACCAACCTATTAACATCGAAAATGGCTTAGTGGAATGACGTGTAATGAAAAATTTACACGTTTTGATGTATTTTGTCCGTGTCATCTGCGAGGTACTCACCTTAAGCCTAAAACCTCGATCTCCCTCTTCTCACTCGCTTTTTCTTTCACTTTCACCTTTTCAAAATCACGCACAAAAAATGCACTAATTATACCAAACGATTTTAATAAATATAATTGATTTCGTTTTAGAAAAAAGATTGAATAAAAAGAGCATGGAATGTGAAGCAATGCCACTACGGTGTGTTGTTGGTTTGAAGATCACGGCCAGGTGCCATGTTGGCTGAGCGGCGTGCTCTACCTCGACGGGACCCGAGTCTGAGGTCGAGCGCCGGCCCCGACTTAGCTTCATCACCATGCGGGGCAACAGGAGGTGGCGAGGGATCTGCTCAAAGCACCAGCTTTCATACCAACAACATTGTAGCTGCTGCTGCTCGTACTCCAGGTTAATTTAAATTAATTAATTCATTCATTGATTCATTTATTTTAATTGATTTTCCAAAACAGACTCGCCAAGCATTCGTCACCGTGGTCTCCTCGGTTTGTCACGATTAGGACCAGCTCGTACAGGAAGTGATCCGACACTTGTAGCACACGATTCGCATTCGCGACAGTCCATTTTATCAGTCAGTTGTAATTCGTATTTTTTACCAAGTTTGACGCCTCTCATCATTTCCTGGGAAATCGTGGAAGAAGTGAGCACCACTGATTGGATAGGACTCTATAAATTAGGTGAGACTTTTTTTTAAATAAAAAATAATTGATAAATACGGATATCCTGCACACAGCCAATAGTGAGTTCAAGGATTCATTGCCCGCCCTACTCTGCTTTTACCTACTTTGAATTATTCATTAACATTGGGCTGTGTCCACACACTGTTAGTTTAATTGAAATTTATCTGTCTCTCGTTTACTTTTATCGATTTACACTCTGTTAACACTATGTAAAAGGTAAAAAGGGCTTGTTGGAGTTGAAAAAAATAAATAATTGAATTAAATAACTAAATAAATAAAAAAATTAATAAAAAAAAAAAGAAGAAAAGATTAGTTGATTTCCTTCACAAACCCGGAACCAGTCATGATGATGATGATGATGATTTTGGGTTGCCCTGAGGCAAGAGGATGTGAAGCCGGTCTTGAGTGAAATTAAGAAATAGTGAGTGTCTAACTTTGTTTAGTATTGACAAGAATTTTGGTACTGGCACTCCTTGCGATTTATATTTAAATGATGTGTTAACCAGATGAATGGGCCTCACCCTAGAAACCTCTTCCTTTTGCTTATGTCATTCCGAAAGGACTGGGGAATATGCTAATTAGCCATGCATTTAATTCTCGATATTTTTAAGTGCTTGGTAGAGGACAAAAGTTGTTTTTGTTCTTATGTATGTAAGTACAATAATAATAATGTACATAAGTATTAAAATTATTTTGTAAATTGTATTTTGAATAATTATTATTTACATTTTGATTTTGATTTCAGATGAAACAAACCCGTTTCACTATTTGGAATATAAAAATCAGGGGGTTGGAGGATTTCATAAAGGACAGATTATGTGGTTGATCGACTGTGATTATCATTTTACTGAAGGTTTGTAGTAATTAATTAATTTTTAGTTATTACATTAATTTAATAATTTAATTGGATTTAGATATCACAAATGTTTGCTTTAAATATTATCACGGAACAAGTGGTGCCTTGCGAGCTATTACACCGCCCATTCGATTACTGAAAAATACTGTCGAGTCGCCTGAACAAACTGAAAATCAAACGGTAAGAATTTTTATATATAAAAAAATTGTTTTAAAACGATTAATGGTTTATTTTTTTCTAGTCGTGTGTTGATATTTCTTTAATGGGTTATTCGTCGTGGCCAGATCCAGCTGAGATTCTCAAATTTAAAGTTTTTGGTAGAAAAAAAAATTCTAATAACCAAAAAATAAATAAATAAAGAAAATTAAAATTTTAAAATTGTTTTGTAGGTTTACATGCTCGATCGTTAAAGAAAGGAATGTTTTTTAATCCCGATCCGTACGTTAAAATGTGCATTCAGCCCAGCAAAGGAGTTAATTCATTGCTAATGCCTCATCATGGACAAGAAGTGCGCACATGCATCGCTGAAAATACCATCAACCCAAGTTGGAAAACTCAAGTGAGGAAGAATTGTTGAAACTTTTATTTTCACCCAGTTTGTATTAATCATGATTGGTGTTTTTAGGAATTTTCATTTGTTGCTTACTCATCGGATGTAATTGAATTTGAAGTAAAGGATAAATTTGCCAAGAGCCGTCCAATCATCAGTAGGTTTCTTGGCAAACTCACTGTTTCTATCCACACATTGTTTAATCAAGCAAATAGGTAGAACAAACATTAATCTCATGTTTAATTAATTAATTAATTAATTAATTACTTTTATTCCATTTAGAGGAACTACGGAATTTCAGTTTAGTTTAACGAGCAAAACGCCTTCGGATCATGTCACGGGTCAATTAAGTTTTTGTGTAACGATTTTGAAACGGCCTGGTATAAATATAAATGAAAAACAATTTTAATGTAAACTAAATTTGTTGATATTTAGACGTGTGGCCAACAAGTCAACCGCACTCGTTGCCTTATCTTCAAGATATCGGTGACGGTCAAGCGTGCTGTTCAGTACCTAATACGCCAAGACGAATGTCATCGAGTCATAATCAAGCACTGAGAGCCGCGTCTTTACCAAACGGATCAATGGTAAATGCTGAAGACTCGCTAGTTACATCAGAACAGGACGAACAAACACCAACATGCAGTATGGTTACAGTACTAGAAGCTGGGACTAGTAATTACCAAGACAAGTGCGAATCGGAAAGTAATTTTTTACGAAACGGAAGCTGCTCCGGTGATCGAGAGTCACCAATATGGAAAAGACGAATGCCAGAAGTGTTGAATCCAACATACTTTGAATTAAATCGCTGTTATCCAAGTCAGGATACTTCAGTAATATCTCAGGGACGAGCACCCTCCACAAGCAGTGCCACAACAAATGGACGGTGTCCCTCGGACGAGGATGTACCGCCACCGCTGCCTCCAAAAACAAAGAAAAAAGCTGTGCATAAACCATTAGAACGGACTAAAGGCCTTTATTACAATAATTTTAGTCCTTTCGGTAGTAGCAAGATGGACATGAACAAAGATAGTCGTCACGAGATGGAGGCAGCTCGTGGAGCAGTGTCAAAAAGCAATTATAAAAATGTGAAACCGGAAGATAGTTTCATTTTGGAAATTGTCGATACGGACGAATTAGAGCGAGGACGTCATCGCAAAGTGCATCGTGAAATAGGCAAATGTGCTGCCACGGCGTTTCCTGAATTCACGGACGAGCAAAACAAATCCATCCATTTGCGTGCAATCGTTCCGTCTTCGACTTTGGACGAGGAACCTTCCTCGTCAAGGCCGAGGTCTCTTCGCACTAAACAGGAAAAAGACGAAACTCGAGAAATTGAAGAAACACAAGAAGAATCTGAAGAAGAAGCAGTACATCCGAAAGAGAACCGCGACTTGAATCGTGTTCATGTAGCACCGTTAGCAACACCGGAACACGATTCATTGCAGGAAGGGTGTCCGTCCATGGAGAATTTAACCGAATCAGCGAGACAAGCAGAAGTAGAACGTGTGGCAACTCATCGTCAATTACGTTTACTCTCTGCTGAAACATCCCAAACGCAACAAAAACCAATTGAAATTGAAATTGAAATTAAAAGTGAAAATGGAAATGAAAATAACAATGAACATAAAAATGAAAATGAAGTTAACGATGACGACGGCGACGAAGTATTAGCTGAAGAGCCCGTTGAATGTGAAGGGGTATCGAATAATGATGGACTTGCCTTAAACTGCGATGATGAAGATGATGATGACGATGATGACGGTGATGACGGTGATGTGATTGAATGTGTAGCAATGGAGTCGTCGGAAGAAATGATTCCCTCAGTGTGTTCTCCTCCTGCCATCCTCACTCAATCGAGTAGTACATCGTCGTTGGGTTCACAATCCATACCAGCAACCGATGGCCTCATGGCTCAATCGATCGAAAATGGCTCACTTTTACTCGTTCCTGATATGTCAATGAGTATGGATTCTTCTTCATGCACTCCTAGTCCGAGTTCATCGTTAGTTGTGCCGTCGTTGGATACACCCACCTTTACTCCATCACCCACATCCCCCGATTCGAGTCAGGCGATCGATACGACTGCCACTACGAGCAACCGCAGTAGCGGTATTACCCTGTCCAGTTCAGATAGTTCGCAATCGTCTAGTCACGCGACGAGTCCGACGGAATCGGTGCATCAAGAGGACTCGTCGCTTACTCTGGGTGAACGACAATTCAGCCCCGATCAGTCGGTTGAGCAGGCCGAAGCTCTTTCGCCCGATACTCTGGCCGAAGAGGAACCATCGGTCAATTCGCGGCTTCAACAACTCCAACACCAATTACCCGAATGCCCTCCGACTCCGACACATCGTGCTCGACCTCAGGCGAATCAGTCGTCGCTTGCGGACACTGTTTGGGAGTCACGGCAGCTCTCGTTAGCGGGGGCTGCCAGTTCGTCGACTGACGATTGGTCTGAACGACCTGTAACGAGTATGCATACGCATACCACGAGATTGCCGTCAATTCCTGAGCGTACGATGAAATTTCAACGTGTCGAGTTACCACCGGGAGAAGAACCGTTGCCAACCCGTAATAAAATTAATTAAAAAAAAATAAAAATAATAGTGAAAAATTAATTAATTAATTTTAGATTGGGAAGCAAGAATCGACAGTCACGGTCGAATATTTTATATCGACCATTTAAATCGTACGACAACGTGGCAACGTCCTTCATTACAGGGTTCATCGCAACGACAACCAACAAATAATGAGTTGCAACGTCAACAATTAGATCGAAGGTCGATTTTTGTTTTAATTTTGTATTTTTTTAATCATTTTTTGATTTGGTATTGTCTTTTCAAACATTTCTCAGGTATCAGAGCATTCGACGAACGATCACTTCACGTCCTAATAAACCTGAAGATGTCGGGGCAGCTGCTAGTGCTACGGCTATTCCTTCTACCAGTCAGGAACAGCAGAGAGAAATTTTAAATCGATCGCCAGCGGTTCGATTTATTACGCGACCAGATTTTTTTTCAACTCTTCATCTCAACGAGGTTATTTATTACATGACTTGATAATTTTAGAAAATCTATTTATTAATTTTATTTTTAATTTTAGGATGCTGTGATAATGTATAATAGTAATTCCTCACTAAAACACATGATTACGAAAATTCGACGAGATTCGCATGCGTTTGAAAGGTGTGTACAATGTTAATTTGTTAATTTCGTAACTTGAAAAAAAAAATTGATTTATTTTAGATATCAACACAACCGAGATCTCGTCGCCATGCTCAACTTGTTTGCAGATACGGGCAGAGATTTGCCTAGGGGTTGGGAGACTAAATACGATCGGTCGGGGAAGGTGAGTCATTCACATTCTGGACACACGTGAGTTTGAGGGCAATTTTTTTGTTTTTTTAATTAGTTTGTGGTTTCTTCGTTAAAGTGAACGAATGTTTTTATTACACTTTTTTAGTCATGTTTAATCGCTTAATTAATCGATTAATTTTTTTTATTTGTTATTTATTTTCAGCAATTTTTTATTGACCACACATCGAGAAGCACCACATTCATCGACCCTCGACTTCCTGTGGAAGCACCTTATATTAATTTAAATAGATTAGTCGTGCCAGGAGCTCGTCGTCGTAGCCGAAGTACAGGAGAAGAGAGTATTCGTGCCGAAATCGCTCGGGTAAGAAGATGTAATATTTAAAAAGAAATTATTGATATTGATAGATTTATTTAATCTGAAATTAGGGTCCGATTCCACCACCACGGCCTCCTACAAGCAATTCTTCAGTTGTCCCGCATGTGGTTCCTAACGTGCCCACCGCGTATAACGACAAAGTAGTTGCATTTCTACGCCAGCCAAATATCATGGACATTTTACGCGAGAGACACGCAGGTGTCAGTTCTAACTCCGGGCTCAAAGAAACCATCAGCGCCATTCGAAACGAAGGCTCGGCTGCACTCGAACGTTTATCAGACGACATCGATCTCATCATCTTGTTGAGGTCAGTCAATGTCCTCGACTTTTCTCCTATATTTCGCTTAAAATGGGTGTGTTTTATTAGTAAAGAAAAAAAAATATATTCACTAAAAAATTAGATCAATCGGTAAAATTAAACTTTAATAATTATAATGATTGTCAAATTTGAAAATTGAGTTATAAGCTGATGAGAAGGACAATTCAAGTCCTTGGACTCATCTGTTACGTTAGCCCTAAATGCTGCCCACTCGTTGCCCTACTAAAACTTACTCACTGCCTCTCCATGACCCGCCACCTGGCGACTTTTTCGCACCTCGAGCTATACAAAAGCGCACCATATTTTTTTGAATTTTGATGAAAAAGAGAGAAAGATAAGCTTGAATAAACAAAACTAACTACACAGCACTGTGCGTATTTGTCTTGTAGGTGTGTGTATCACCCCATCGGGTCCAAAGTGTGAAAATGTAAGGACCTTCACACGGAGTAATTCGTCTCAGGGTCTTTCATGTGCCATTTTCTCCTTCATTCTTTTTTTTTAAATTTCAAACTGGTATTGATTATTATATCCCATCTCAATGACCTAAGCTCAAAGAACCGCCGTTAATTTTATTCGTTGAAAAATATTTGTTATTTATTGTTGTTTTTGTTTTTTAAATAAATAGTTAAGATAAAATTGTTTGTGTTGAAACCCGAAATCAACACTTCCTCGTTGATAATAGAAATTGAGTGCAACATTGGAAATAATTAATTTAAGAAAAATCAATTATATCTATTTTTAAGATGATATTTATTTTTAGTTTTGACTTTTGCGTGCAATCGACAAATGATAAGAGGGTGTGGTTTTCAGTTTTCATAACGAAAAGAAAATATATTTGTTTCGTCCTTGGATTCCATTTACGATAAATTTACTTTTTGTCATTTAGTGTTAATTGAGAAATTGTATCTTAGTGCTCACTAATCACAGTAATTAGGACAAGTGCTTGCAAACCAATTACTTTTCCACTAATAATTTTCACCGTTTGCTTTGTGCCAAATGACCCGATTCGCATTTTCTTTTTATTTTATTATTCAAAAATTTTTTAGTCGATTAACGGAAATTGAATTTTGTTTTTTCCTGAGTTTTCGTAAACAGGCGTGGTGTGAAATTGATTTGAGATTAAGAGTGAAATTGGTGATATTCGGTAGGACAGTGTCAAGGAATAGTCTGAGGGATTAGTTGCATAAGAAGGACGACGCCATTTTTTTACCCCTGAACCGGCAAACTTTGTCCTCAATTTGAATCTTGTTGATGATGGGTGTGTGGGTTGAATTATTTTCCGCACCTTTTCATTAAACTTGACAACAATTTTTTATCTATTTAAATTAAATCATTACGAAACACGAACAAATATTTTTTTCTTATTCTTTTATTTACAATTTACAAAAATGTTCTATTTTTAAACCGTTTTTGTTGGTTGGGATGGGAGTGACATCCTTCAACTGAAACTAAGTCCAAAATTCAACCTTAAGAAAAAAGGAAGGAAAAGGAAGCTGATTCGTCGTTGCTTATTTGAATATAGTTTTTTATTTACTCATTTTGTATCAAGAACCAATGAAAAGTATGGCGCCAATCCTAACCCTTTTCGGTAGATGATTTTTGAAATGCGTTTAAATTTCACCTCGACCTCAAGCCCGTACAAAGCGGCAACTAGTCGGGTGAGGTGTTTGTAAAGTCGACTTCATTCCTTACTGTCGAGACGAATAGAAAGGGGGATTTTGACGAGAGACTTTTCAAATGGACGATGGTCATCGAGTACAATAGATGGGGTAATTGAATATTTTACACCACCAGACACGAACCCGTTTGGACTCGTCCTTGCAGTTCGTGTGTGTTTATTTTCACTCGTGAATGCAGAGCCGCAAGGTGGCGGTGAGCGGCGTTATTAGGCGGGCGACTTCAACGGTTACACCGTTTGCCACTTCGCCGTAAACACTCGAGATCGTTAAAATTATCTCGTCCAATCTAAAAACGGTTAAACCGAATTACAACTACATTATACCTTGTCAACACACCATACGAATGAGACCAACTCTTTCTTAACTTCTCAAATCAGCGCCAGAGAATATCGGATCAATTTAATATTATTTTTATTATTATTTTGAATAATTTAAAAAAAAATAATTGTGATATGCTCAAGTTGTGTCTTCATTTAAAATGGGTTGGTTTACTACAATCAAAAGGCGCACTCTCGAGTTCTTGTAAGTATAATTTTAATTAATTGATTAGTTTGTAAAATATTTAGCGCTTAAGTTGCTATAAGAAAAAAAGAGAGGAAACGGTGTCTTTGTTAGGTGAAAAGGAAACATCTGCCTCCTTTCCCTTACAGCTGATTTCATTCCCCTCGCTACGATTAGTCATCATCGGGGTTTGTCGACAAAAATAATCCCTCACTAATTTTTAATTCAAATTTAAACATTCAAATGAGGTGTGCATGTACATTTATAAAATTACTTTGTTATATATTTATGTTAATGAGTGATATGCAAGCAAACAAACATAAGTTATAAATAAATTTAAAAATTAAAACGTTATCTCTCTGCGTGAGACATATTTACTCACATTTTGTTTATGAATTATCAAATGTTGCACAATTTTAGAAAAACACGACAATGTCATGATCATTGAGTATTGTGATTTCACCGTTAAAAACTTGGAAAACCCCATCATCACGAAATCTAAAAAAAGAAAATCGAAATTTAAAATTAAAATGGAAAAATGGCGGTTGCGCGGTGCAATGATGGAAAGCCACCCCGCGTCTTTCAGTTCTGCAATTTTGTAAATGCCACTTTTTTTTTTATTATTTATTTATTTTTTTTTTTTTTTATTAATGGAAAGTAATAACAATTCAGACGAAAGTTGCGAAAAAAAAGAAAAGCGTTGATAATTAGGCACGAGTCGTGAAATGCGAAAATATGTTCGAGTCCTTCACGCCAAATGAATTTGTAGCATTGGATTTGGATTTGTTTCTTTTTTTTTCCCGGTTTTTGGGACGTTTGTGCACTTATCCATACATGTCTTCATGGTCAGTTTTTTATTTTGTAAAATAAAAACATTTTTACAACATAAGTATAAATCCATTTGAAATAAGACAAAATATTCACATATGGCATCATTTTTCTTTTTATTTTTCCATTTTCTTTTTTATTTGGGGTTAATTAATTTCATAGTGTTGACGAAAAGTAGGCTGCACACTGGTATAAGTTGGGCAAATCTGCTTGATCAAGGTGAAAACCAATAGAGCCGCAAAAATAACTGGGTCACTGCCACAACACAAGTTTCACTACTGTTCATTTCTAATGTAATAAAATTACTCATTATTTGAGCCAAATTAAGACATAAACAAAAAAAAACAGAAAAACAAAACGTTCTAAATGACTTGTTTTGACTCACTCAGTCAAGACCGAGCTTATCATCCATCCATAAACATAAAAAGAAAGAAAAATATCAATATTTAAGAAGCACTAAGCCTTTGATTGCACTTTTAACACATAGTTGTTAACACGATATTGAAAAATAAAAACACCCATTGTTTTTCATGCTTTTGAGTCTTTGACAAAGCTGTTTATCTTTTAATTATTTACAATGGCTCGGGGACTGTTTTCGAGAATTGTCGGGTCTCCTGTACAGCAGGAAGCATAACCCCCTGAGCCATGTTTGTGTTTGTGAGTCATTCGTGAGACAAGTGGATATTGTGTAGCGACCACCTGTGTGTCTATAATGAAAGGGTTATGCTGGTATTGGACTCGACTTCCTCTGTCTTCACCTGCTTTGTTTATTAATCAAATATTAATGATAAATTTTAATCAGTTTTGTAAATGAATCAATAAATTATATTACAATTTTGTAATTTTTTTTTTCAGTTTATTTGAACAAGACATTATGTCGTATGTGCCAGCTCAGTACTCGTATCGTTCACCTCGTGGCTCCCCCCAACAGTCACCTCAGGCTTCGCCTGGTAAATTTTTTTTTATTAATTTTAATTTATATAATTTAAATTTTTTTAAAATATTTTTTTTTATTGAAGGTGTGCAAAGGGCTAACGTGAGAGCTCCAGCTCCGTATAAAAGAGATTTTGAAGCGAAATTACGCAACTTTTACCGCAAATTGGAATCAAAAGGATACGGCCAGGGTCCAGGAAAACTTAAGTGAGTGATTTCTGACAGAATGAGTTTGAGGTTTGACTTGTAAGATTTATATCAGTTAGCAGTCGAGCATCACTTGTTTGTTTTGTCCTTGACCCGAATTCGACCACCATTTTCTCACCTTAATGGAGTTGTATAATTCGATCGGTCGATCGAGAAAAATTAAATTGATAAAATGTTTGAAAAAAATAATATTTATGGGACACGGTAACTCTAAAAAATTAGATCAATGTAAATAGAGATAAATATTAGCGTTTTAATTTAATAGCTCTACTATTTATTAATGCTAGTTTATGTACTTGTACGATATTCGTTTTATGACTTGTAGTTAATGTTTAATTAACTTTTTTTTTCTATTTTAGATTGAATATTCGTCGCGACCATTTATTAGAAGATGCTTTCAATAAAATTATGGCAGCTTCGAAAAAAGATTTACAAAAAAGCAAATTATATATTACTTTTGTTGGAGAAGAAGGGTAGGTTTCTATTTCTAATTAATGTACATTTAATTAATTAATATTTATTGATTTTTGTTTGAAGTTTGGACTATGGAGGACCTTCTCGTGAATTTTTTTTTCTTTTATCTCGGGAACTTTTTAATCCATATTACGGTTTGTTCGAATATTCGGCCAATGATACTTACACGGTACAAGTGAGTCCCATGTCTACGTTTGTTGACAATCAGCACGAATGGTAAATTAAATTATTATTATTATTGATATCCCGATATACTAATATAATAATGAATTAATGAATAGGTTTCGGTTCAGTGGCCGTGTGTTAGGATTAGCTCTGGTGCATCAATACTTACTGGATGCATTTTTCACTCGTCCGTTTTATAAGGCACTTTTAAGATTGTACGTTTAATTAATCACAAATAATAATGGAGTATTATTAATTAATTTTATTATTTAATTTACGTTTAGGCCGTGTTCGTTAAGTGATTTGGAATCGCTCGATGCTGAATTTCATCAAAGTTTACTGTGGATCAAAGAGAATGATATCACCGACGTGCTCGAACTCACTTTCAGTGTCGATGAGGAAGTTTTTGGAAAGGTATTATTAAAATTTAAAAATTGTGGAAATTGATTTTCAATAAGTTGTTTAATTTTAATTGTAGATTATGGAACGAGAACTAAAACCAGGTGGGAAAAATATCTGCGTAGTTGAAAAGAATAAAAAAGAATACATCGAACGGTTGGTAAAATGGCGATTGGAGCGTGGAGTTGCCGAACAAACTGAGAGTTTAGTTAAAGGTTTTTATGAAGTGAGTCGGAATTTGATGAAAGGGGGAAGAAATTAATTTTTTTACTAATTGTGAATATATTTATTTTATTATTTGAAAGGTTGTTGATCCTCGATTAGTTTCCGTTTTCGATGCCAGAGAATTAGAATTAGTTATCGCTGGAATTGCAGAAGTCGATATTAACGATTGGCGAAAAAACACCGAATACAGATCAGGTTATCACGACAATCATCCGGCCATTCACTGGTTTTGGCAAGCCATTGAAAAGTTCGACAACGAACAAAGGCTAAGATTGCTTCAGGTATTATCAATACATTTTATTTTATTTTATTTGAATTGAATTGAATTGAATTGAATTGATGGAATATGTATTTGAAATTTCAGTTTGTAACCGGAACTTCTAGTATTCCTTACGAAGGTTTCGCGGCCTTACGTGGCAGCAACGGGCCACGAAAATTTTGTATCGAAAAATGGGGCAAACCCACGAGCCTACCACGTGCTCACACGTGCTTCAATCGCCTCGATCTGCCACCGTATGCCTCGTTCGACATGTTGTATGAAAAACTGCTCATGGCCGTAGAAGAAACGAGCACATTCGGCATCGAGTGAAAGCGAAGCGGCAGTGCCTTTTTGCTTTCCTCCTTTATCAACATGTAACTAGTCACAGTTTATAGAGCGCGTCGATATTATACAAATGCATATCTGGCACTTGAAGATTTCGAAAAGTGCATCTTGGATGAAATGTGATCGAGCGCCCTTGCATATAGACTCAACGCAGTTTCTCAAATCGACCAAGGAAGACAAAAGTCGATTTTGTTGGTGCTGACAACTCGCTTAATTAATCAATGAGCAAAACTTGTAAATATTTTTCAACATTTTCAATATTTTGTACATTTTGCAATCATCGTACGATTTAGTGCTTTCCTGGTCACATGTCTTTCATCTCTTTTCTTCATTTACTTTGTACACTCGTTAAAGCATGCGTTGCAATTCGAATACATTCTTCTGTCGTCCTGTGACAGCAATAATGTGAAAACACACTGAATCAAACAAGTCATGAATTTTTTTACACTTTTATCTTAACACGTCTGCTGTGGTTGGTTGTTATCGATTATGGAACTCAGGGTGATTTTGTTTGATGGCATTATGATTGGAATCGATTTAAATGGCATTTGTGTATATATTTTTTTGTATTATATTTAGTTTTATCTGTATTTTCGACTTTTTTGTCTTAAATCGATTTGGAATTTTCAAAATCTAATTCGACATAGTCACGAAGAAATGTGCCATGGCTTGGACTTGTTGTTGTGTGTTTCACTTTTTCAGTCAGCTGTGCTGAAGGAAATAAAAATATAATTGTAAAAAACAAGTTTCAATTTATTTAGTAATTTTTAAAGTGCGCCGTGTTAAGTAGTTACCTTGGTTTCCTACGAGATGGCGCAGTAATCTCTTCCAGACGAAGTACTCAAATAATTACAGCCACCATATATATATATTTATTTTTCTTTTTATAAATAATTTCGAAAGCCTGGACGAGTTTTATTCTGAACCGTAAGCAATTTTTGAGGTATTTTTCTTTTTATTGTGTAGTATCCCCGGCAGGAAATTAAAGTAGTAATTGAAAAGGCATCTCAAATGCCTCGCATGAAATAAAATTGTATTGGCATGACGTCACCTGCCATGTGTTGATGCCAATCAAGAAGGCCTAAACCAATGAGAAGCGACCTTGCGGCGTGTCATTTCAAACCAGGCCGATTCACCACCAACAACACCAATCGTGCTGGTCATTTGTTCGCTAAACTGCTCAAAGTATACTTGGACCTTCTCGCTCAGCTTGAGCGTTTTCTTACTATTCAGGCTGTTTAAATCTCATTGATCGTGTGTAGAAAACGCCATCGACCATTAACGGAAATCATTAACAACTTTTCGAACATTGGTGGGAGGGCAAACAAATTCGCTCTGGCAGTTGACTCGTCGCAAGTTGGCGATTTTTTCGTTTGTTTCCGGGCATGAACTATGAAATATCCGACTCGGCCTTCATTATGAATAACGAATTGTGCGTGAACAATAACTTTCAGGGATTTTTAAACATTGATGATCGTGTCAACAGTTTAATTCGATCAGAACCGATCGCTGATTCGTACAATGTCGAGCAAAGGCCTTTTGCCAGGTGAGAAAATTTTCCGTTTATTTCCATTTATTAATTATTATTTTTTAAAATTATATTATTCGAGGCCGTCAACATCCTATGGGAACAACTTTTCAAATACCTTCCTTTAAAATTTTTTTTAGAAAATTAATTTAATTTAGCAAAAAAAAAAAATAAACTTGAAATACCTTAGAATCCAAAGACTCGACCCATTAAGTAAAAATTCCTCAGGAATGAAATAAACTGGGCACAGCCTCAAACCACGTACGAAACAGGAAGGAACAAAAACATGCGATCAAAATTTGTTTTTCTGTTTTTCTTTTTTAATTTTTTTCTCTCCCTCGACTTTAAAATAAGGTCTCAGAAATTCCCATCCCCAAAAATAAGTAACGGAATAATTAACCATAGTCGATGTGTATTTTTTTGAAAATGCTTAAAATAGGCCAAGTGCAGTAAAAAGAGTCCTTTGTGTCCCGTCATATATGCATGCAAGGATATCGATATTTTAATCCTTTTCAACTGTACACTTGAATCAATAAAATGCCCTTAATAAAACATGTTTATTTATAATTTTGCCCGGGTTTTTAAACGAATCAATTTGACCAATTAATCGGCCTTGAATCTATTCGCCAATTTTCGTGCCAACATTTCATTTATACGAAATAATAAAAGAAAAAAATTATAAAAATATTATTTATATTTATATTTAAATTTATTTATTTTTATTTATTTATTTATTTTGTGAATCCCGATTAGGAATTGATTTTGTTGACCCGTTTTGGTGTGTTGGCAAAGTTTCCACAACAAACTAAACCCCAAAATGGCAGCTTAAATAAAATGGGAAATGCGCGTGCGCTGAATTTTTAAACTACAACCAGTTTGAAATGTTGTTTTCACTCAAGGTGTACATTTCGTAATAAGTGTTATAAGTAAGGCGCAATATGTATTTGCCCAAATTTAAAAGGAAAAAAAAATTACAAGAAAGATGGCGAAAATGTTTATTTTGCCATTTGAAGTGATAAAATAAAAAAATACTCGGAAAATTTAAGGTGCGATTGAGGAAACGAAAAATTTCTTATCAATGAATCACACACATTTTAACGGTTTTTTTTTTTTTTCGAATTAGTTGTTTGTTGGAACGATATGAATAAAATAAAAGAGGATTAGTTGGATTTGAATTGGATTAGATTAGAAATGGGATTGGAATTGGTGTCGTGGCTTTCACCGTGGACTAGACTGACCTGCACTCGGGTCCTACTGACCCACTGTCACGCCCCTTACCTCGACATTTCGGAGATTGATCATTTCTCACGCTCATTTAATCAATCCTTTAAGAAAAAATAAAAAGAATTAGATCTGACTAATTAATTGTAAATGAGTCTTGAAACGAAACGTCCGTTTGATAAATGACCGGCGTCCGTCCGTTTGGCGTCCTATTTTTATTAGGTCACGGTCACATTTCTCATCTTTGAGAAACAAGTACAGTTGTTGTATTTCGCTTCTTTAATGCTAATATTGAGTCTATTAATGGCTAATTTGAATTGTGCTATCAGAGTTGTGGAATTTAGACTAATGTATTTGAAATGAATAGGAAAAAAATAGGTCTAGTTTGGTTTTAAGTTTAAATGTAATTGGGAATTTATTTTATTTATTCTTTTAGGAAGATTTCTATTGTGGCTAATGGCATTGAACTGTTGAATGTAAAGGTTGCTGGCCCTGTGGCATGAAAATAGTGGAATGTGGATGATGATTACATCGATAGATGAAGTAACCTGAACAAAATCAACAAATCAAACAAAGAAAATTATTAATTTTTTTAAATTTTTATGTTTTTGTTTTAAAAAAATTATTCTTGGAAAAGTTTCCGTCAACTGTTGGAGGTGTTTAACCTTCACTTGAAAAATAAAAATATAAAAAAAAAATCGAAAAAAGAAAGTAGAAAAGCCATTTGCAATGTCGAAACAAGACATTAGTTGTAAATATCTTCGCATTCATCACCAAATACAAAATTAGAAATTTATTTTCAACTTAAAAATTCCATTTAACTAAAAAATAAAAATTATATCAATTTATAAATAAATTGGATATTTTTTTTTATTGAATTTGGTTCTTAAATGGTGAAAACAGGTTGCGTCCAAGGTCAGTGAAGGCCGTTGTTCGTCCTCAGTTTGCAAACTGACCCATGATTGACCGTCTGTTAAAAGTGGGTTGCCAATTGATTCGCGGGTTTTGATGTAAATGCATTTGGTTACCTTGACAAGGACGTTTGTTCTCATCACCTTATTCGTGCAATGAGTTTGCAAAATGTTGCTTTTTCAATTTTTTTATTTAACAAATTTCGCAATAGGTGAGAGGTCGCTCATTAATTTCCATCAATGTCGACATAAATTGATATTTGTTAAAGGAACGTCCTTGCAAGGACGTTGTAATGTACACGTGGACGTACTTGACTTATTTTCATATTTTTATTTTTTTACTTTAATTTAATGAATAATTTTTATTTCTAGAGGAAAGTTTGCTACAGTTCGACGATGTCGTCACAAGAAAACAAATGTAGATTACGCAGCGAAATTTATCCGAAAACGACGAAGAGCAATGGACGTACGACACGAAGTTCTACACGAAATCGCAGTATTGGAACTAAGTCGCAGTTGTTCCAGAATTGTCCATTTGCACGAGGTTTACGAAACGAGCAGTGAATTTGTACTCGTTTTAGAATTGTAAGTTTTATTTTTATTTCTTTGTTTCATTCGTTATTTCTTCCTTTTTTGAGCTTCCATGGGAAACCGAGCATCCGTGTATGCTTCCTTTTTTCTTTTTTTTTAAAATAATTCGTGAGTGGCAGTTGCACGTGGCTGCCAACTGCTGCCTCAGCCGCAGGAAATTGCTCCCATGATTCAAGGACGAAAAAACAGGGCAGAATGAACAAACACCTTTCGTTTTTAGAAATTAAAAATTAAAATTGTTCAATGTAATAATATATTTTTTGTTTTTTATCGTTGTTTAAAAGGGCTTCTGGTGGTGAATTACAACACTTAATTGACGAAGATGATGTTTTAGAAGAAAAAGATGTTGTTCGGTTGATGAAACAGATTTTAGATGGATTGGTTTATCTTCACGATAGGCACATTGCCCATCTCGACCTCAAGGTGAGAGTACCCTAAACACTTGACCGTGAACGAACCCTTTGAAAACAAAAGAAAGGTGTCGCATCAAATTGCATTTGATTACATTTCACGCTCGAAAAATATGAAATGGAGCGTTCGGAGTTGACTGAACCTCCCACGATCAGCTCTGATGCACTTTAATTAATTTAGTATAAAAAGAAACTTTGTTTTGTTTTCGCTGACCATAAGAAAACCAAGTTGAAGGTCCGTAAACATGCGAGTACGGAAGTATTTTTATCTAATGATAATTTAAACGAGGCGTGACTAAATGTGTAAAAGGTTGAGTAAAATAACAATACGAAATGAAAATGTAAAAATAAGTTATCCGAAGAATATTTAATTTGGAACGGTTCCAAAACGAAAGAGAGTTTCTTTTGGCGTCCATTTTCCCAATTAGGAATATGAGTGAGTCCTTGATGAGACTCACGCGTTAAGAATTTGCTCACTGCTTTTAACCCTTTTACAATGTTGACTTTTTTTGGTATCGAGGTTAAATTATTAGTGAACGTTGTTTGACCAGCTGTTGACCATCTGTTTATTTACTCTTACTAACATTGACCTAACAAAATTGTTTGCATTTCAGCCTCAAAATCTTTTACTCACGAGCGCATTTCCTCAGGGAGATGTGAAATTGTGCGATTTTGGTATTTCACGACTCATTAAAAATGGAATGGACATTCGAGAAATTGCTGGAACCCCTGATTACGTTGGTGAGTTTAGAAATAAAAATTGGATTAAAAGGACGATGACACTTGTTTAATTAAAATAAATTAATTTCATTTAATTTCAGCTCCCGAAGTGCTGAGTTACGAACCAATTACACTTGCAACGGATATGTGGTAATGATGAAATAAACCAATCAATCAATCAATCAATTAATTAATTTACAGCTAAATTAAATATGTATTCAACTATTTTTGTAGGAGTGTCGGAGTGTTAGTTTACGTTCTTCTCTCTGGCCATTCTCCTTTTGCTGGTGATAACAAACAGGAAACATTTTGCAACATTTCTCAAGTCAACTTTGATTTTCCCGACGATTTGTTTCGAGATGTCTCCAGCATGGCGCGCGACTTGATCAGGAAGTTGCTTATCAAAGATCCTTGGTGAGTATATCAATTAAAAACACATGAGCGTGTGCTTTGAATTAATCGAGTGCAATTGTACTTATGTAATTTAAAGTCAACGAATGACCGCCCGCGAATGTCTAAAACATCCATGGTTAGAAAATGCAACAAGTTGCCCTCAACCTTTCACTTCGAAATCGCCATGTTTGACTTTTCGCAGCCAGTGCGACGACTCTCGTCATCGTCGGTTGGAAGATTTACCCAAGTGCCTCGGATTTAACGAGAATATATTAGTGGGTGAAGGTGTCGTGTGTTGAAATCAATTACATCACGTCCAACACCCAAACCTGGAATGTTTCTTCATTTTACAACAACTAACCGGTTAACTACTTTATTTTTTCTGCAAGCAGAAATTTTTTTCTTTTTGTTTTTATACTTTTTTTTCTTTTTGTTTTTTATACTTATTTTTCTTGTTGTGCTCTTCTTCATATGTACAATTGTTTTCAAGTACACACACTTTTTATCTTAAACACACCAAAATTGTGCAGTATTCGTTTTCAACTCGTAGTAGTTTGTTTTGCTTTCATTTTTTTTAAGTTTTATTTATTTTATTACTACTATTTGCGTTTTAAAAATAAATAAAAAATACCTGCTGGTTTGGGTAGTTTAAAAAAAAATGCTTAACTTGTTGTTTTTGCCACCAGTTGTCGCGCTCTGTCAGCATAAAAATAGAGTGGAACTTAATTGACTTACTTTATTTATCATTACAAATACGTGATTGTCTAAATTCTAATTTGTAAACACTTAAAATAATTTATGTAATAACTTCAGTAACATGTAACTGAAGTAATTTAATCACTTGCGCTAAACAATCGAGTGACATAACAGCTTCGTCCATTTGTTTACTTAAAATATATGTCCAAAAACGCAATCTGGGCCTCTCTTGATCCAAATAAGCGATTAACGTGGCAACTCGTAAATGTTCTGGAGTAGCAAGACCAACTCTTAGACTCAATGCTTTATACAAACTTAATCTCAACAAATCAGACGTTGCCGGAAGTGCGAAACGACGGCAATGAAAATCAACCATTGTAATATTATTACCATGACAGAAAACCGAATGACAAACACCACGCACTCTCTGCGGTAAGGCAGCCGGTAAAACTGCACACAACGGATACAAAATTGCTGCACATTTACCTAAGTGAGGAATTGTTCGTATTCGACGATGCGCTTCATCCGCTAACCAGAAAAGTAATGATGATTTGTCGTCCGTGCTATTGCTGTACCTATCATTATCGTCCAATTTAGTATCGCAATTGATGGCTCCATCTTCGGTCATGAATCGATAACACAATCGACCAACAAAAAGCTCTTCTAAACTCGAACATGCCGCTTCCCATTTCTCGGTCGAAAGAGTTGCGTAAATGGATTTTTGTTGCGACTCCAATTGCACATCCAATGTCCAAATTGGTGTCAACTGACCTAAAGCTGCAGTGTGATTGAATAATGATAATCCTACATGAGTTGCAACTAATTCGTCCAAGTGCAGTTCGTTTTCGTTGTTTTTCTTCTCACTTTTGCCATGAATCTTGAACAGCTCGTCTCGAAATGCAACCAATCGCTTTGAATCCATAAATGATCCATAAACGTACACTACGCTGCAGTACACTGTCGCTTTGCTCGTTGCCTAGCAATCGATTTATAAACACCTAGCGGTGACATTTTGGCACAGTGAGAATCAAATAATAAAATAAAAATTTAATAATTATGCTACAGCAAACATAAATTTAAATATTTAAAAAATGTATTAACGAAAGAAGAGATTAATAGTAAGGAATTAAAGGAAATGAAATTAATTGTTTAATCGCTCACCAGAGGCCAGGCGATCGAGTCGAACGAAATTTTTTATTAGAAAGTGTAAATAGTTATCAACATCACGAGACTTGAAAGTTCGTAGAAAACAGCGTTGTAAAGTAGTTAGTTGATTGTGTTGAAGTAGAGTTAGTTTTTTCGATTCCGATAATTGTCGTCTGGTGCGCTTTTCGCCGCAACAGACGCCGCGCGACGTTAGGCGCTTGGGGTTCGAACGGACTGACGAGCACAGGAGATCGTCGGGTTGTTCTCAAAATAATATGGTAGGTGCTTTCCATTTATTTCTCTCATTCTACAATTCGAATGCGTTTGGAGATATAAATTTGAAGTAGTGTGAATAGCTGATGCGTTGTGATGAGTAGATGAATTTAATTTGTATTGGATGATTTGAACGAAGACTCGAGCCAGACTAATTTTAGCCATGTTCCGTCTCAGTTGAGAATGAGTTTGATGCAACGAGTATATATTTAGCCAAAAATGGATCTTCTCGAATTACTAGTGATTAAATATTAGAATTGCTAGCTCACTAGTTAATTTCTAATTGCAACAATGTCAAGTGGTTGGTTTAATATGCGCATTATTTTAGTTAATGCAAGAAGAATGTCGAGTTTCTAAATAAAGTGTTCGTTGCTTGGGCCAAAGCTGTTCCGTGCGCACTTGGAACGAAACTCAATTCCAACTTATGAAAATAAATCAAATAAAAAAATTTAATGTTTTTATTTTTTTAAATTATTTACACTAAATTAAAATATTATATTATATTTTATTATATTATATTTTATTTTATTTTATTTTATTTTATTTTAATTTAATTTATTTTTTTTTATAGTCAGCTGCTAACAGCACAGAAGCGTCTCCGTCACCATCTCCCATAAATACAAACAATGCACCCAAATATGGAACCTTAGTACCGAACAGAATATTTGTAGGAGGAATTTCTGCAAATGTAATTTAAAATTTTTGCTTTTACAATTTTTTTTAATTAGAGTTTTCTTAATTTTTATTATTGAATACAGACAACTGAATCTGAGCTGCATGCATTGTTTTCAACGTACGGCAATGTGAAAGCAACTAAAATCATTTCTGATCGTGCTGGAGTATCCAAAGGGTAAGTGGTAGTATAAGGTGTGATAAATAGAAATAATATTTTTATGTCAAAATTATTGGTTTATTTTGTTGCATCTTGATGAAAAATAAGAGGTAGGAATTGAATTGAAGAATTGAAGAAATAAAAACTGATTTTTTTTGCTTTTTGTTTATAAAATTTAACAATTATTGAAATTATTCTTGTTCTAGATATGGTTTTGTTACTTTTGAAACAGAAGAAGAAGCCAAGAGGATACAAAAAGAAGTAAAAGTTAATAATTTATTTTTTTTTTAAAATTCAATGTATAAAAATAAATGAAACAATTTGTTTTATTTTTAGGCTGACAATATTGTTTTGAAGGACAGGAAGTTAAATATTGCACCTGCCATTAAAAAACAGGTAATATTAAATAATTAAAATGAATGTAAATTGATTTAATTGATAATTAACTGATTGTATACGCAGCAGCCATTTACACGAATGTTCGGTAAGCAGAAATTAATTTAAAAAAATGTTATAATAAAATAATAGGAAATAAAAAGATAAAATTTGTGACATTATAGCAGACCCGACACAAGTGGTTCCAAATGGTACAGTTATGTATCACAATGGAGTTCCATATACCTATCAAAATGGTATGGCATTTTTTACTTCACCTGAAAGCAGTTATTCATTCCCACAACCACAGGTGAAAAGAAAGATTTTTATTTGAATCTTTATTTATGAACAATAAATTAAATTTGATTTTGTTTCAATTTTTAGCAGGCAGCTTATCCTATGATTTATCCACAGCCTGTTTATTTACCACAGCAGCAATATCAGTATCAAACTCCTACAGTAAAATAAAAAATCTATATAATTTTTGAAAAAATGTATAAAGTTTCAATTTTTCTAGGCTCAACCACAATGGACTGCTGGGAACCAATGGCGTTGGGCTCCACCTGTGAACTTTGGACAAGTGAGTTTTTTTTTCTTTTTTTTTTAAATTGAATTAAATTTAAATTTGGCGCTTTAATTGAAAGTAAAAGTTAATGGATCAGTTAGTCCAGGAGGTTTATTTTAATGAGTTTGTTGATTTTTCTAAATGTGTAATATGATTCATTATAGGGTTCTGGTAATCCATACACTCCAGTTGTAACTTCAGACGCATATTTCCCTCAGGGTGCCGCGTCATCATACGTTTTGCCAGAAAGGAATTACTGATCTCACACTTCATTATTCGGTGTAAATTGTGTGCCCATTTTTCTAATTCAGATCCCGTTAGAAAAAAGAAATCCCATAGATATTCCTGCTTTTGCTGCTTATTTCTTATTTGTTATCGCACTTGGCTGAATGCATTTTATAAAAACTGAATATTTTATTATGTTTTTTGATTTAATAAATGATTGTAAAATTTTTCTTTGTAATTTAGAATCCCAATTTGCCCGCTACCCAGTATATTTATCCTCACAATGCGGCCACGGCAGCCTCTCCAGCTCTGTCTGTTCAGCATGCAGCAAGCGACGCATTCCAGTATGCTCAAGCTGCTCATGCGCCCTATCAGCCGCCAGCCGCTGATCTGGCCGATATGACGATCATGGAAGCTACTTCTGCTGAAGTATATAATTTAATCGTAATTAAAATAATATGACATTGAAATGAAGAGGAAATCAAATTTATTTGTTTTTATTAATTTGATTTTTTAAGGAGAGTATTAGTTTGATGGAGACGCAAAGACCTAGTAACAAGTCGATGAATCGACAAGCTGTGTCTTCATCGATGGATTTCCAAGTTTTACCAATCGATCAAGGAAGCAAGAATTTCAAGAAACCAGGCACCGGAGGCGGAAGTCCTCGTAAAGCGTATACTCCGACCGGCAATACACGTCTGCAGCAACAGCAACAGCAGCAGCAGCAACACCGACAGAAATTCATGGCGAAACATGTGAACGGGCTTCACATTCTCACTTACTCGCCCTCGGAAAAGCCAGATGATTTAATACATGTGACGGAGGCTGGCATGGCTCCTGCCGGTGGTCCACTTACTCCTCCATCGACTCCGATGACATCGGCCGCTCAAGATGTCTCCAACTCCTCCATCATCGATGCTACTCTGAAGTTGCAGGCCCTGAACCTTTAAAAGTCGGTCGAGAAAGTCCTTTAGGTTTTGTGATTGCGTGCCGTTGGCTGCCTCTTGACTCGCCATGAGGGCGGCGAGATTTAAAAGAAACAAATAAAATAAAATAAAAATAAAATAAAATAATTTAAAAAAATAGATAAAATATAATAAATAATATTAATTATAATATTAATTATAATATTAATAAGAATAAGAATAATAATATTAATTATAAGACAGTAAAAGAAAACGTGAGTTGTACTTGTTTTTGAATTAGTTGTGATTTGTGCTGTGATAAAGTCGAAATTTGGTAAATGAAAGACAGAAAATGATTAAATACTGCAAGATTTCAGTAGAATTTATTAATTTTTGCGAAAGACAAAATTTTAGTACGTGATTTGATGTACTAAATGTTTTGTTAAATCTACTCATTTTTTTTATTTTGCGGCTTTAATTTATAAATTAAATTCGATTAATAATCAAATCCTTTTCTAGAAAAATCAAAAAACAAAAGAAAACAAAAAAGACAAATTGAGTAAATAGTCCAAGTCATGTTTCCTGCTAGTATGTAAAATTATAAAAAGCAAATTTATAATTTTTTTTATTCTCTTATTTTCTAAAGCACAAAAAAATTTTGGTAAATTGAACGAAGGGCAACGATCGCTGGATAATGTTTTATTTTAAAAAATCGAATGCAATTAAATGAAAGCGAAAGTTGTCGGCCCCAAAGTGCAATTGGTTGACTATTATCTAGTCAAAATGCATCTTAAAATTAATAATAATAATTGTAATTGTATTATTAATAATAATCAAAACATTTGTCTCTGCCCATATATTATTTTATGTATATTTAGCATCGCAATTTCGTGTTTATCCTACTCCATATCTATTGTTGTTTAGCTTTAAAAAAAAACTGTGATTAAACATGTTTGGCACTTGATTCGATGGATCGAAACAGTTGTCGACTATGAGAAAAAAAAAAAAACTTTGATTTCCCTGTGATTCTAGTGATTTTTACACAAACTGATATGAAATTTAATTTTATTATAAAAATGTATGGATATAAAAAAATATTTTAAAGTCAATTTTGTAATAAATGCAACTATAATAGATACTGACTCTAGTCCTGAAAAAAATTTCTGAAATTTTGATGCTATTAATTTTCATGTAAGTACAGATCAATGGAAGTATATGAACAATCACTGTATCATACTTATATACTTGTAAAGCATTTCGAATTTAATAAAATCTAATGATATTATTACTGTAACTTGCTTAGCTATTTATTTGAATCTTTTTATTGTTTTTACGAACACGCTCTTCGCCAATAGGTGTCACTGTGAGTCACAGCCGTGTTACCCTATGACAGTGACTCATTAGAAAACCCGTTGTACAAGTCCAATTTTTGGGTAAGATTAGTTTATCATTGTCAAATAGGTAAATGGTTTAATTTTCAATGTTAGTTGTTGGGAATATAGCGATAAATGTTTGGCCGACACGAATCGAGTCAAAAAAAATCACGGAGCCAAATCCGTGAGCAGTTGATGATGTTGCTATATGATTGCGCCTAGACGAAATAGTTCAGTACTGAATGAGAGCTATCCTATAAAAATCAAATTTTTTTTTACCAATGTCATTATAGGATATTGTTTACAAGTATTTAGACGAATAATTAGAAAATATTCACGAGTTTAACTGAGAATTAAGTAATATTTGACTATTAGCAAATTTTGGCGCGCTTTTATCGCGAATCTCGTCTTTTATACTGTACGAGACTGTTCACCGCTCTAAATACGATGCCCATGTCGAGCATCCTTAAGTCACACTTTGGATTGTAGAAACCTGATTTAAGAATCGGTAAGGTGTATATATAGTGGTTTGTAGGTATTTGAATTGAAGTTGGATTTGTATGGACACGCCCAATAAGCCACGTGGCATGGCATTGCTTTGGGCAATGGGGGCGTTAAGTGAAGCTTTTGTTTTCCATCTCGACTCGTTCAATTTGACATAACATGACGAGTTGTTTGAAACGAGAGAAAACATCAACCAAATGACGATTGTTTATTTTTTTTTTTCATTTCTAGGTAAGAAGAAGATTGGTGTCGTGGTGGGACGATCGCGTGTTTTGAATGATGAAGGTGAGAAATGATACGAAAAGCAATTCAATCAAATGGCTATATGTCAGTCGCCATGGCAGATGCGCTTCTTTATACAAATTTGGCAAATCAAATGAAAATTATTCACATAAACAAAATTTTTTTTAATTTAAAAATCATTAATCATATAACCGACTTGTCAGTTTGTTCTCACTTCTCATTACCTGTCAACTGATTTTCATTTTTTTTTTTTCAGGATGAACACAGAGGAACAGAATTAAAAATGAACGGGATAAAAAGTGATGAATCGACTCAATTGAATGGTGACACGGGACAAACAACATGTTCAAATCAAGAATCATTGGACGACAAAAAGGTAAATAAACAATTTTACTTGCATTATGAATCGCCCACTGAACCACGGTTAAGCTAAGACAAAAAGCGAGTTTTAAATTTTTTTTTAATTCGGTATTGGAAATTAAAAGTTTGCAATGCAAATAAAAGCTCAGTAAACGTTGTGTCGAGAAAGGAAATGGCCCCAGGTGAAAGAGCAAAGAGCTCAACTCGCTCGGACTCAACCATTTTGGTTGAGGGGAATTCATTGCTAATACTCAACTGAAACGAAAATATCCATTTTTTTTCTTTTTCATTTATTTAATTTATTTATTCATTTATTTATTTATTAATATATTTCCGAATGATTTGATTCCGAATTTGAATGTAAATAATTAAAAATGAATTTAATATAATTTTAATTGATAAATAAAAAGAATTGTATGGCCGTCGATGCATGTATCGATGCAACAGATCAGCATTTGTCGGTCATTCATCATGCGGGAGTCTCCATAGTGGACCGGTTGCAGCTGCGTATTTAGCTCCTCCCATCTGGCTTGTGATTGGGCGTCGTTCGTTCGCTGCTACTACGTCACAGCACAAGCAGGGGGCACCAAAGATGGTGGCAGCAGTCAGCCGTCCTCTCCATGCCACCCGATTAGTTTAGCAATTCCTTTTTATCCCCTCGTGCTCCGCTAATCCCCCGCCCGTTTGATGTCGCTAAAAGTGTTGGGTTTGGCCTCCGCCGCCGTCGCGAGTTTCGCTCGCACTTGCAGCTCATGAAACAAGGATTCAGTTGGTCGTATAAAACCAATCTCGCTCTGTTGCTGCTGCTGCTGTTTCTCCCTAACCTACGAGCTACCACTCATTTTCATGCGCTGACATGGCCGTAAGAATGGAGAATACTTCCAATAGAAAAGTCAACTATAAAATGATGGTAGGTTGGATATGCAACACTTTTCACTTTCTTTCTTTCTTTCTTTTTTCATTTCAATTCGATTGGTGCGCAGCCGCGAGGTGTCGATGTGGCAAACCATAGAGCCAAAAGACGGCCGCGCCGCCATATGAATGGAAAGAGAGAGCGAGAAAGACACAGACACAGACACAGACAGGGGTGGTCGTGCTGCTGGCTCACACTCTCATACTCAAACATCATTAAATACTTAGATTACTAAATTCTATAGATCCATTTATTCGCTTTTTTATTATCGATTGATCGTTAGAAAAATTAAGTTAACTTGCTGAAAGGGGCGTGACTACAATTCAACTCAACTTGGAATAGAAAGAAAGAACGAGAGAGAGAGAGAGAGAGACAGGGGCAGGTGGGTGAGTCCATTCATCGAAAGAAAGAAAGAAAGAAAGAAAAAGCAATCTCGTGCTCCGACTATATCCTCTTAATCAAATATTATTACAAATAAATAGTATCTTTGAAAATATTTCAAATATTTGTGAAAAATATTTATTGTTGGAAATGTAAGTAGCAATATGGGAATAATTGGGTAAGTTTGAGTGTGAAAGTGAAAGTAGTCGCCGAAGGCAGGCAGGACACTAAGCAAAAGGGTTGAAGTGGTATGCGAAGCACGCAACCGGTGAGGTGGTAGTGACCTCTACAGGAATCCCACTCGAGGTCCGTCCGATCAAATCCCTTGTTAGATTGATGCAATTTAAGAAAAATACTAAAATAACGGTTTTTTTTGTTTTTTTTTTTATTTTTTTGAAAATTCGGTTGAAATGGTTGTATTTTAATTGAAATTTGAAAACAATATGAATTTAGTTTGACACGAACATTTTTCTCATCAATGTTCGACCTTGAAAGAAGAGAAGAGAAGAGAAAGTTTTTCTTTCTTTCTTTTTTTTTTATTCTTAATTGCTAAGAGATTTTATTCCATCCACTGTGGTGGGCACAGTTGTTAACCAACCGTTTCATTCCTGTGTGAATGGACTCCATCCACGACGGCTTTCTTTGCATTTATTTAAAATAAAAAGTTTTAATGGAATAAATAATTTGGTATTTGTATTTGCATTTAAATTTAAATGAAAATTTTGTTTGACAGCAGCAGCACCAACAACAACAGCAACCTCAGCAGCAACAACAACAACAACAGCGGCCGATGTACAACGTCAAATCCCGCACTAACAATAACGCGAACGTGGTGTCGACGAGCAGTGGCGCGGCATCTTCCAATCCCTCGTATCACCGACCACAAGGCAGCTGGCCATCGTATCTGCCTCGATATGCCACTCCGCTGCCAACTCAGCCACCACATTACGGCAACTACCAACAACCTGTTGTAAGAGTTAATACGATAAATTATTATTATTTAGTATTTTTTATTTTTTATTAATGATTAATTATTATTAAAAGGCTTACCAGATGAGTCGTGTGCCTGCTGCTGCAAGTCCATCTACTTCGAGCAGTAACAATAGTAACACTGGATCGCTCACTGGATCTACTACTTGCATTGGCGAGCAACTGAGTAAAACGAACCTCTATATCCGTGCACTCCCAGAGACTACTTCAGACAAAGACCTCGTCAGCCTCTGCCTGGAGTAAGTTGTTTGATTCATTCTTTTTATTTCTGTTATTTTATATTTATTTTGATTGGTTTTCAGTTATGGAACTATAATTTCTACAAAGGCAATACTAGATAAGAACACGAATAAGTGTAAAGGTGTGTATAATGGCAATTGTATTTTATTGGTGAATCGATTTATTGATTTATTGGTTTGTTAGGATATGGATTTGTCGATTTCGAATCTCCATCGGCTGCCGAAGCTGCAGTTAAATCGTTACAAGCGAAAGGTTTTCAGGCTCAAATGGCAAAGGTAAAACTATGGACCAACCTGACCTACAGAACTGTAAATGAATTTGAATTCGCGCTTTTATGCAATCAGCAACAGGAACAAGATCCCACGAATTTGTACATTGCTAATCTGCCAATTTATATGTCGGAGAGTGATTTGGAGGCGATGCTGACTCCTTACGGTACTGTTATCTCTACCCGCATTTTGAGGGATGCAAATGGCCAGAGTAGGGGCGTTGGATTTGCAAGGTAGCACATGACAATACAATACAATATCAACATGTTATGTATAATATAAATGCATTGATTAGAATGGAATCCAAAGAAAAGTGCGAACAGATCATTTCTGCCTTTAATGGCAAATACATTACTGGAGCGAAAGAACCCCTCTTGGTAAAATTTGCAGACGGTGGAAATAAGAAGAGAAATCAGTACAAAAACCAAGAGCATCGCAGCATATGGAGGGAAGGAGAAGGAATCCCATTAACCTATGACCAAACAATGCCTCAAAATGGGTAAAAATTATTATTTCTTGTTAAATTTTATTAAATTTTTATCTTATTTTTTTTTTTTTTTTTAGGGTGGCGACTCAAATTGTGCCGTCGCAAGTGGGTTTTCAACGTTACACTAACCCAGTTTCCAGTTACTCTCTTCCAGCTGGGACCACGTGGATGCCAACGCCTCAATACATTATGCAGCCGCATATGGCACAAGTAAATTTGGATAGCACATTCCAATTCGTGTGTATCTCACATTGTTTATGTTTAGATAATTCCGTCATCGGTGGATCCGAAC
This sequence comes from Geophilus carpophagus, assembly GCA_034687075.1. Taxonomy (NCBI): domain Eukaryota; kingdom Metazoa; phylum Arthropoda; class Chilopoda; order Geophilomorpha; family Geophilidae; genus Geophilus; species Geophilus carpophagus. Next base: position 29,997 of record JAQFZN010000035.1, on the reverse strand, counting down.
GCTTTACACTATGGCGGAATGATGCCGCAGCTTGCAGCGCAGATGAGTCAACTTCAGATCGGCGGCGGATCGGTAGGAGAAGAGCCCAGTTCTCTGTAGTTGACCACATTTTAACATTACAAAAAAAAATGGCATTAATTATCCCATTTCAATGAGTAAATTTTTTTTCTAATTCACCACCAACCAAAGTGAAATTCTGGTGCATCCTGACGCAAACATTTAATTTTTCAACCAGCCAAGTCCAAGTTTTTTTTTTATTTAAAAAAAGAAAAATTATTTTAAATTACTTTTCGTATTTCGGGAAAGCAATTGTAGTTTCGAATTAGATTAACACAGGGCGTTGATTTTACATGTTGCTCATATTTGATTTTGTATATTTTTAACAAACATATTTAATTTGATCTTACTATACCTACTTGCTCAGGGTGCAAATGAATGAGAATAGGACAGTGCTCATTTTAAGTTTTAATTATTATTATTATAATTATTATTATATGCATTAAAGTAGTTATGTATCTTGTAGTAACTTAGTTAATTTTTTAAAAAAAACTATTTCTATGGGAATATATAATCTCAGCGGGGAAATGGTTAATTTTTCTTATTATTATGTACACGTGTTAGTCGGCTCGTTTATTATTATTGTCTAGTAAAAAAAAATATTTTTTATGGGAAATTGTTAAAATTTATTTTGTTTATTTCTTTTTATTTTCTCTTTATTTTATGTTTTAATATTTAAATGAAACTGTTTTTATTTATTGATCAGGAGTTTATGTTTATCACGTTATTTTTAAATAAATTTTGTTTTCTTTCTTGTATTTTTTACTATTATTACATTGTAATGTTACTATACAACTGAGTTCATCGAGAAGTACACAAAATTGAACTCGAGGTGTGTGAACCACTTCTATAATCAGGTAAAATCTATTTCGAAGCATTACATTGATCCGCAAAGTACAATGATTCTGTATTTTCTTTTTATGATTGATAAAAAAAATGTTTGGGATTTTGCTCAGGGTCTGATTTGCTTCCCCATGCTTGGCTTGGCTGGCTGACTGGCTATTTCTCATTTTGTTTAATTGGTAAATCGGTTTTTGTTGTGGTGACGGCTCAAATCTTTTTAAAAATTTACTTGCCAATACCCTTCAAAAAAATTAAATTAATTAATTAATTAATTAAGTATTAAAAGATATAAAAAGTGGTAACACAAAATTTTCGAAATAAATAAATAAATTTATTTATTTTTATTATTTGGTAAAAGATTTTATCATTTCAGTATGTGGCAGGCCCACATCCGAGTTACCAACCTGCTTTGTACACACAACCTACCGCCACTATGATGCAGCCTTTGGCCGTAGCCGAGGTTCGTAATCATCAAGTAAAAGAGAATATTGTTATTATTATTTTTATTATTACATATTATGTATTTATTGTGTATTTAATTAATTACTAGGATCCAAACAATGCAACCAGTGTACCTGTTAGTGGGGCGGCAGGTAACCCCGAAGATCAGCAACACCACTACCAAACCTATCAAGCGGCTGCCAAGTAGGATATAACTAAAAACAGGTATTAGATATTTAAAAAAAGACGATTAAATTTTAATTTAAAATTTCTAACTTAAAAAAAATATGGTATTTAGGTTGACATCAACCCAGGTCCTTCCCCGGTTCGATGCCCAATTAGTGGCAATGCTTCCTTTCTTCAGACGTTCGAAATTGGATTTTTTTTAAATTTTGTTTTGATTTTTTTATTTTAAATTTGGGTTGATGAAAACGTCACCGCAGAATTGCCATACACAAACAAACAAATGATGGATATGTTTCTCGGTGTGGACTCGTGTTCTGCAGATCAGTGATTTTGTTTTTCTCCTCCCTCTTTTTTTATTTTGACTGTCGATAATTCGCGGGAAAACTTTTCTCCGATAGACGCTCTTATTAATAATTTTACTTTGAAATGGGAGTATGAAGAAGAAGAAAATGATGATGATACCAACAACAAAGACGACGACGACACATGATGAAGCGGTGAGTGCTTTACATGTGTGGTGTTGTAATAGAAAATGTTCTCGGCAACGAGTATTGTACATAAAATTGAAAGAAGGCAGGCATTCAAAAAAAGGAGGAAAAAAAACTGGCAGATTGTTTGTTTGTTTTTTTATTAGTCGTAAATTGTAGTTGGAATGGTAGTTTTTTTAAATGCTGAATTTTGATGCCTGAAACACGAGTTTTACGGTTTTTGTGTGTGTATGTGGACTACGAAAGGAATGTGTTTATGAGCTTCGTGTTGCTTTCTTCCCCCATCAACACGTGGACTCCGAGAAACAAGCTCGAGTTGTCCCCAAAAAAAATTTTCAAGACTTTTTATTTTAGTTTGTATCATTTTAATTTTTGGCAAGAGGACTGTAAGGCTTCTTTTTTTGCTTAGGTCTAGACAAACGTGCCTTTTTACTCAGCAGGGAAACTACTATTACCGAAAGTCTTTATAAAACAAAAGAAAAACACGTAAAAATTTTTTCCGTTTTTCCGTTTTTTGTTTTTGCTTTTTATTTGACACGATTAATGATGATTGAAAAATAGCATTTGTTGTTGAACAAATTTGTGTATGTGCACTAGTGTTGACTTTAAGCGTAGTAATAATGACGTTTCCCTTTTACTTATTCTACATTTTATGTGTGCACGTGAGCAAAAAAATGAACATAGGATATCATATCTCGATTACAAGTAAAAAAAAAAACTGCAATTGATTGAATTTTTGTGCGTAAAAAGAAAAAAATAATGTCCTTTGATCCTCTGTCACCATTAAAGCGAATTGTTGTGTTAGCAACTATTTTGGTAACCATTTTTCTTACACGATTTCTATATCTACGATGTGAATCTCAGTAACGAGTTTTTTAGATCAGCTTTGTCAGTTCTGCATAGAATGCTTAGGATTAACGAACAGATATAAATTATAACGGATTTAAACCTCTCAGTTTTATCAAAGTTTACTGAACAAATGCTCATTTTCGAATGAAGTTTGGGAAAAAAATAATAATAATAACGAAATAATATTTTTTTAATTTTTTAAAAATAATAAACTCTTTTTAAATGATATAAATAAAAGATTTATCTCTTGAATGGTGAGAGGGTCAAGGTGACTCGGTTGAATTTTTTTTTGTTGGCCCGGTAACGACATAGCCAAGTATACATGAATTAACGATTTAAACGTATTATTAGAAGAGAAAGCTATTTTTTTCTTTGCCTCAAACTACTCAAATTATGGTAGTATTTTGACCTTTTTGAAAAAAATTAACAACAAAATAATTGTAGTTGCGAAGAGTTTAGTTTATTTTGCTATTGATTATCGTAAAGAAGAAGAAAAAAACGATATTTTTTAAAATGAACCATGTATGATGAGATTGTTAAAATAGTGTATGCGAAAAAAAATCTTACGAACACGTAGCCACGACAACAAAAGTAGCAAAGCATTTCACTTGTTACAATGTTGAACTGAATTTTGTGTTGTTTTTTTTTTATAATTTAAAAAATGAAAATGGAATTCCAAAATGTGTAGTTTTGGGGGAAAATGATTTTTAAAAAAATCGATTAGCGATGAAATGTAGTTTTTAGTAGTTGAACTGTGAATCAAACTCAATATTTTTCATGTTAATTTTATTTTATTTTATTTTTTTTAATTTAAAAAAATATTGTTGTAATTATGATGTGAAAGAGTTTGATAAACACAGCCATCTTCTCATAGTTGAATTCTCATGTGTAGATTTCCCTTTTGTTTTTGTGTCCTTAGAACTGTGTTTGAATTGTCCCACAATTTTGTCGTGTTGTAGTCCAAACCTAGTTAAATTAGTAGTTTATAGTCATGAACACGTAGATTTAAATGTAGATTTTAAAAAAATGTAGATTTTAGATTAGTTTTAAGAAGAAAAAAAAAAAACAAGAAAAAAAGTTTGACAAAAAAAACACAAAAAAAATTTCTAGTTATGAAAAAATTTGGGAGGTCTTTTTCTAACAAGATCGTAAAAGCTCCAAGATTTAACTGGATTTACAGTTATAAAATATGAGCACAAATGGTCCTTGGAGCTAATTTACTATTATTGAAAAGAAAAAGAAGAAAATATATACTTGTTTTTTTTGAAGCCTCCTCTCCCATTCCACGTCTTTCCAGTCCATGGAAACAATGCAGCAATGAAAGAATAAAATGGAAAAGTTCTAGGTAGAGGGGAATTAGAATGTGGCAAGAGGTTTTTTTCCTCATTTTAATGAAATCTAAATTATAGATCTCTGATCAGTGAAATATGTTTTGGCTATACCCAAAAAGAAAGAAAAAAATTGACATGAGTGAATTAGTCATTTTATCTTTTTCTTTTTTCCGTTTACTTATTTCTATTTTTGAAATTTGTTTTTAATTTGTTTATTTTTTAAATTTCTTTCTGTATATAGTGTATAATTCTATTTTGAAGGAAAGTTTTAAATCCAAATCAAAACATTTGGCATTTTCGAATTTTTATTTTTTATTTTATATTTTTCCCCGTAAATTTGTAGTAATATTTAAAAGAAAAAAATTAATCATGTGTATAACATTATTTTTTTTGCTGTTGGTACAGCAAAGTGGCCACTATAGTTTAATATATAAAATGTTGCTGCTGCAAATGTTGATTGGACCAATTTTACGTGTACAAATTTTGAAAAATACAATTTAAAACAAAAAATAATAACGAAAAGAAAAAAACGTAGCAGATTCTAGTTATTAGTTTCTCATAGTATCAACGTGTAGAAAGGATCTGTATTCATTTTTTAATGAGATGCCATTGTTTTGATGAATTTATTTGTTTTTTTTTTTCCAATTATTTAGTAAAATTTTAAAAAAAGTACTATTTTTATATGAATTGTGTCAGGAATTTAAAAAAAAGATGTCACTATAGTGTATCCCTACTTTAGCCTACGGTTGGAATTTGTGGATGCAAAACAAACCGGTTTTGACATTGAAAAATGTGTATAAAATTAAAGAGTTGCACAGTGGTAAAAAGAGGTGGTGTGTGCATTGAGGTTGGGTCTGGTTTAATAGAAATTTAAAAAAAAATAATAATAAAAAGAAAAAGCCTCTTGGTTACGGCTCGTTTCAATTCGAGCACTTATAAAATGTTTTTTTTGTTTTATTTTTCTTTCTTTTTTTTATTGATTTTATAAACTAGATGTAAAGATAGAAAAATTGTTTCAGGTAGTAAGAAGCTGCCTTAAATTTTGATTTTAATATCCAGTGTGAATGATCAATCTGTATCGTTCATTGGTGGTACCCCCTTATACAATTGCACTGCCCTTCTCTCAAAGTAGTTAAACGTTTCATTTTCTCATTTTTTATTTTTATTTTTATTTTTAAAAAAAATTGTGAATTGGATTTATTTTCTTAAATCAATTTTAAAAGAGCATATATATTTAGAACAACCCGCACCCAAACATTATTATTATTATTATTAACTATTTTTTAAAAAGTGTCGTGAATTAAAAAAGGAAAAATGAAATTTGTTAATTGTTGCTCGCTCGCTCGTTCATGTCCAATTGTCTTCCATCTGGTAACAGCAAATTAATGGTAATGCAATGATAAAAAATAAAAGGAGAAAGAAATTTTTTTGTAGAAAATGAGTTTGATATTTCAAAGTTAATTTGATTTGAGTTTAAAAACTTGGTGCCTCAGCTCGCTGCAATAATGGAAATCTCCATTTGCATTTTGCATTTCCATATTTTTGCTGTCACTCGTGCTTTTGTATCGAAAAACAAAGCTCAAAGGCTGAACGTTAATTTCTATTTTGATTTTTATTTTTTTACATTCCACAATATTTGAATTGTAATTTGGGTGCAGGCTGTTCGATAACTGCATTCGTGTTTCATAATCAGTTGACAGGGGAGAAGGATGGCCAAGGATGATGATGGGGACACCAATGTGCTGCTCCATTTTTCATTAGCTGACCAGCAATTAGTGCTGCATAGGCAATTAGTTTTCTCAAACTTAAGTGTTAAAAAAATCTTTCTAAACTGTTGAGTTTTGAAAAAAAAATGCAAGAAATGAAGAAATCATATTTTAAACAGTTTTATTTTTCAAACTGTTAACACTATAAATTATTTCTTTTTTATTATACTGTACCAATGATGAGACTAGAAAGATGAAGTAGATTGTACAGAAAACAATTTTAGAACCAAGGGCCAGCGCCATCTGATTAAAAAAAATAAATAAATTAATAAAAAACCTTGTTTTGTTAAAATCACCTGAAAAAAATCAATAAAAAAATTTATGTTTGACATGTGATGAGTAATGTGTTTTATTGAGTCACGTGTTACATCACTTTTTAACGACATTTGAACATTTTTAGTTGGTTATCTGAACCGCCACTTAATATACAATCACTCTGTGACCAATCACAACACAGAACTTGATCCTTGTGTCCGGACAAATCGTATAGTGGAGCTTTGCAACTGTAAAATAATACCGTGAGTATTTTTAGAACGTTATTTCTTTTTTACATGTAGCAATATTTACCTTCTCATATCCCATAATTTTAACAGCGAATCGTACGAACCAGAGACAAATTTCGTACTGTCGTCGGGCGACCAGTGAATACACGTAACCCAACCGTTATGAGATGTGTACACATTCTGCACTACCGCAGCACCTAAGATATTAATTCATAATGAGTTTATTTCCCAAATTGTATTTTTTTTTTAATTTTTCTTACTATTTTGTCTCAAATCCCAAAGTCGCACATGACGATCCGTGGAACCTGACACTATCAATCGATTAAGTGGAGAATATGCAATATCCAAAAAATTTTTCGTTCCAACCTTTAAAAAAAATGTATTAAATGTTACTTTAAACTACTGATAACAATAATGAAAATAATAGTTTACCATTTCGGATTTAATCCCTCCCATTTCGGTATCCCATAACCGAATAGTGTGATCCCACGATGCAGAACATAATTCAGTCGGATCGATCCACTGAACAGCAGTTACAACTTCTTTGTGACCGGAAAGTGTCTTTAAAGGTGTCTAATACCATTAAAATAAAAAAAAAATCTTGTTAACTAAAATAAATAAAAAAAACTAAAGCCTCGCAAATTGTAAACTATACTCTTGTTTTTGAATGTGAACCGCCCTCTGTTTTGAGTCGTTTTCTGTCAAAATCTTCCGATTCGCCGGGTAAAGACGACCAAATTTTTATCGTTTTATCCCACGAACCTGTGGCAAACTATAAACGAAAATGTTAATGTACTTTGAAATTGGGTAAATGTAAATACGATTAGTTACCTTGCATCCTGATTTTTCAGCATCTACACACAAAATTGTATTTTCATGACCTCTGCATATATAAATACAATCAACTGAATTCGTTTGAGGTTTCCATTCCCACATCATACATGTCTGATCGAACGAAGTACTAACAAAACACAATACATTCGAATCTATTAAAAAATAACAAAAAATTAATTTTATTAAAAAAATTTATTAATCAAATAACTAATTACCTTCGCGATTAAGCCAAGTAACAGCTTTTACCGGTTGTAAATGACCAGGAATTGTTAATTTATGTTCACCGTCTAATGACCATAAATGAAGCGTGTTATCATAGCAACCAGTTAAAATCCTAAAAAGGAAAAATTAATAGAAATGCCAACGATCAATACACAAGTAATTGTAGAATCATATAAATACCCACCAACAACCATTGCACCGGACAGCACTAACCCAATCATCATGAAGTAAACTTTGTTTCGGAGAAGGAGGTGCACACTTTTCTACATATTCAATATCCACAACTGTTTCCTAATAATACAACATAATTATATGTCATTAGATGGAATCATTTTCGAATATTATTGTCAAAACTCACTGCGGAAATGTCTTTGCTTTCCAAATACTGTCCCAATGGCACACGTAAGAACTCATTAGCCACAATAAAATCAAATTCTTGTTCCGTTTCATTTTCTACATGTTTGAAAATACATAATCAACTTGTTATAATACTGTTCATCACAGATTTCTTAATACATTTATTTAACCCACCCTTCAGTAAACTGTTTATCAGATTATTTAAGTCAGTGGCTGTAGCATTTGACGGAATCGCATAAGGAAAGCTTGGCAAAGCAAATCTGGAAAATGTTTAAAAAAAATTTAAGTTGCTGTAAAAAAAATCCCGTTCAGTTAAGTTATATTTCATTACCTTTGTAGTTTTGTAAAAAATTTTACTTGAAGTTGCTTATTTATCGTAGCCATTTCAACTTTCACTCGTACACTCGCCCTCGTGGTTGAATGGTGTTACAATTTACGTTACCTAAAGACTAAATCTCCACGCTGCTGCAATTACAATGATTTGTTCTTTCTTTAACGATAACGTATGCCGAAAAGCGAAAACTGAATCGAAACTAGAGAAATGAGGGGAAAATCTGCAAGGTACAGAAAGATTAACGTAAAATAATCGTTTATTTTTCCCAGCCAGTCGAAAATATTAATTTGCATTTGGCTTTGCCGAGTAAGTACGTACGTTCTCACGGATGCTAGGATTATCGATTAGCATCTCGGGAATTTATTCTTCCTGGATCTAGTAGTCCTCTCTTCCTTTCCCGTCTTCCCACAGTGCAGAACGTGAAAGCGGCCATAGCATATAGATATATATAAACGGCTGACGATGAGAGCTTACGCGTAGGCGTTATAATACTTTTTTAAGCAATTAAAAAAAAAATTCTATCACACTGGATCGAACGATGGCAGCAGTGACTTCAGCCAGTTGTAAGATTAAAAAGAAGCTAAAAGTAAAGCATCAAAAGGTGAAACTTTTTCGAGCAAATGAACCTTTACTCAGTGTTTTCATGTGGGGCGTGAATCACACGGTGAGTAAACAACTGTAAATAATCAAAACACTGATTTATTTCTTATGTACCGATACATACGTGAATATACAAACGATAAATTTTGAATTATTTGAATTTTTGATGACAGATTCGAGAGTTGGCCCATGTGAGTATCCCAGTGATGTTAATGCCTGATGATTTTAAAGCATATAGCAAAATAAAGGTGGACAACCATTTTTTTAACAAGTAAGTGTGCGAATACGAAAATATTAGTTAAAATTTATCGTTTTCGTTTGATTTTAGGGAAAACATGCCGAGTCATTTTAAAGTGAAGGAATATTGTCCTTTAGTATTCAGAAATATTCGAGAAAGATTTGGAATTGACGACACAGATTTTAGGGTGAAATAAATTGAAAAAAATAATAATGGATAAAGTATTTATTGGATTTGATTTGATTTTAGTACTCTCTTTCGAAATATCAGCCAGTTTTAACCGATTCCACTGGACGAAGTGGTGCTCGTTTGTTTTTCTCATGGGATGGAGCTTACTTTATAAAGACTCTGACTAGCGAGGAAGTGGAACAGATGCACTATCTGTTGAAACAGTATCATCCAGTACGAGACGCGAAACATTTTCTCGTTTTCTCATTCATATTTTTAATGGACATTTGTTATTTTTTAGTACATAGTAGAACGTCATGGAAAAACGCTTCTTCCCCAGTATTTGGGCATGTACAGACTTACCGTGGAAGGCACAGAGACCTATGTAGTAGTATCTAGACACGTTTTCAGCAATCATTTAACAATACATAGGAAATATGATTTAAAGGTGATTTGAAAGGGATTTTTTTTTGCAGTTTTTGCAGTTTTTGTTAATATGGAAATTATTGAATTCAGGGTTCTACGGTAGATAGGGAAGCGAGTGATAAGGAGAAAGAAAAAGAACTACCTACATTAAAAGACAACGATTTTGTTCGGGAAGGAGTTAGGATTCATATTGGTGAAAATGCTAGGGAAAAGTTTTTGCAAAATTTGAATGCGGATGTCGAAGTAATGTATGAATTTTTTAAAATACATTCAAACATTAATAATTGTTTATCTATTAACAGTTTTTGAGCAAGTTAAATATGATGGATTATAGTTTATTGCTCGGTATTCATGATAGTGAAAAGGCCGAACAAGAGGACCGAGAAGAGGAGGAAGAAGACGATGTGCCTGCTGATAATGATGATACTGAATCTCAGGTGAAATTATTCGTTCGATGAACTTATCGAATATTTTTTATTATTAATTAATGCATTTTGTTTGATTAAATTGTAATTTTTAAGGGAAGCGGCAAGTTGTCGCCACCCGACAGTCCTCAACTTGGCAGGGAAAGATATATGAGAAATGGCGATATCGATCCTAAAATAGATATTTATGCTATTTCTAGTTCAGAAGGTTTAGTTTTAAATTTATTATTATTATTATTATTATTATTATTATTATTATTATTATTATAAAATACTAATCAGTTTTTATTTACAGATGCTCCTCGTAAAGAAATCTATTTCATGGGTTTAATTGATGTTTTAACTAATTACGGCATCAAGAAACGAACTGCACAAGCTGCAAAAACTGTCAAACATGGCGCAGGTGCTGAAATATCAACAGTTCATCCTGAACAATATGGTAGACGATTTCTTGATTTTATAAGTAAAGCTATCGAGTAGTAAACAGAAAGCAAAGAAACAAAAACAAACAAATGTTTAAATGTTGTCTCATTTGTGAATGCTCATTTGTAAAACATGAAATTATTTTTCCATTTTGGCTTAATAATACAGTATAACTTCGAATTAACAATTGAGGGAATAATTTACTATTATTATATAAGGTCACCTACCAAAAAAAGGCAATTTTTTTCTCAAAAATATCGATGCACGAGCTACTTTGTTTGCACTTCTAAAGTTCATCGGTCAAATTGGCAATCGTTCTGACAATTTTTGCATAATTAATAATAATAATAGTAACAATAATAATAATAATAATAATTATTTTCTATTCCATTAGCACTTTAACAAAAACAAATCAAGTTTGGTGATGATTAGCAATTATTTTTGTTTTTTTGTTACAATTTTATTTTATTAAGTATTTTTTCTACAGTTTTGATTAATACAGTATTGAGAGTACACAAGTTGGTTGTAATATCTTTTTAATATTTGAATTATGTATAACCATGACATGACTTTTTTTTACTTTAATATATTGAGAATTTTGTGCCTCATTTTGCTTTTGAGCTAATTAAGTCATTTCGACTATAATAGTATTGCAAAATTGCTGTGTCAGTAGCATTCAGATTGTTGTTCTGCTCAAATGCAAATTAGCTTTTATTATAAAACAAAAAGAAAAATGTTTATCTGTTAAACTATTTTTTATTTCTTGTACAAATTTTTATTTCAATTATGTAAGTATGTGAAGGCAGTGTGTAATTACAATAAACTACAATGTACGAAACCATTTCTATGGAATAGCTGCTTGAATATCCGCTCGTTTATGCGTACCATCGCAAAATGGTCTGTTATTTGTTTGTTTACAATTACAAAACCAATATTCTCCATTATCTGGCGACACAAACTTGACCGGTTTGTTAATTGCTGGTGGGCCTAATATCTTATTCTTGTGGCTACCATCGCATAGGGGCTATTAATAAAAAAATTAAACTTTTATTAACTCGAATCATCTATAGTTTACAATTTATTTTCATTTTACCTGAGTTTTGCTTCTTCCACAAGCACACCACATGTAAATTTTACCTTGTTCACACGCGATTTTGAAAGGCTTTTTGTCGTATATTTTACCGTTCTCTTTTATTAGATGAGCTGTTTGGTATTCGGCATCGGGTAATCTAGGAATTTTACTCGATTTTGTGTCTTTTGCTTTACATAGGTTAGAATACTATACACAGCAAATACATCAATTTAAACATTAACAAATCTTTGTTTAGGTTGAAACGAAAAACTTACTGTAAACATCGAACGTCTAATCAAATATTTCGACGCAAAATAATTATTCAACATTTTCCCGTTGTAAATAAAAGTTTGATCAAATAAGAAAACAATTCTCTGAAAATATTAAGCACAAATTTTTTTAGATTTTTGATCTGATAGAGCTTTCCCCTAGTGGCAAATAGTACAAAGTCATATACTTCAAGTAAAAATCTATACACACAACACAAGTAAAAATATATAAAAATACTTTACAATTTGATTTGTAAATTCAGAACAAACCTTTAAAGAATTTATTTTATGTCTTATTTTATTTTAGCGTAATCATCGCTAGACTGCGGCACAATATATTTTGCTGTACAGCTGGTTTTTTATAAAACCTGATATCCGTTTGATAGCTGTAATCGGCGTTTGAAAACTGCTCAGTTGGTCATTCTGGTCATGACCACAATAACCAAAATGAAAAGGCGGGTGATTTAAAAAATGAAGACAATTTTTACATGTTTTGCAGAGAAGCCGAATGAAAAGCCATTGTTGGAACTCTTATAATTATGCAATGTATTACCGCACATGGAATATAGTAGTTCATGATTGGTTATACACTTACGTATTTAGAGATTTAGTTATGGTAAATACGGGAAATTGTGAGAATAAAATGTCTTAAATTTTGATGAATTTTGTCTTCAGATTTTAACGACAAACAAATGATTCCTGTGTCAGATGTTTTCCTTATATCGTCATTTATGCACGATTACGTAATGTCGTTTGTATTTCGATTTGTGTTGCCCGTTTATTTGGTCATGTTTGGAGGAATTGGAGGTACTTTCACTCATCTTTATCTAGTAACACAATTTGTTATTGAGCAATGAATTTATTTTTGTTTAGGGTTATTATTCTTTGTGCCGCAAAAAGAAAATCGACAGAATTTGAGTACTTTGTTTTGGACAGGTTTGATAATTAGTACATCAATTATTACAAGTCTTTATAGTACCGAGTGGTATGCCAGGCAAAATTGTCCTCCATTTACGGTATTTCTTTTGAAAAATTAATACATAATTTATTTTGAAAAGAATACTTACCTCGATTTATTTATTCGGCGAATGTGGGTTTGTTACCGCAACGTATCTAATAAGACTCCACAAGAATATTAATATAGAATGAAATTAAATTGTATGCTCAATTAAATGTAATAATTGTAAATTGAATGTAAATGAAAATATTGTCACATAAGACAATAATTGACTTGCAGATGTTTATCTTTTATAGTAGAGAAGAATGTAGAAAGTTGACAGTGTATGAAAGAATTAAGTTTTCTGCCCAGGAAGCAGCATCTTCCCATTTCGATTCACGAAATAAAACAACTATAGAAAATTAAACAAAAATATTTTTCTCTTTTCAAATTGTATTATTCAAAACACCAGTTGAATGAAAATTTGAAACTGATAAAAACTACTATCTTTTATTTAAGAAAGAAAAATAAAATCGGTATACTGGACATTTAAAAACATCAATTATTTGGAAACAATGCGCAGTTATCTCATTAAAAAACTGAAGGTTAATTTTATGCATTCGATTGGCATGTGCAAATTAATTTCCATAAGTGCTACGTCAGCAGAGCAGGTAGCACTTAACAAGTAAGCAGTAAGTTTTCTTTAATTATGTACCTAATTGAAATCGTTTAATACATGTTGAAGTTTTGTATTTAATTTGCGATAGGTTAATTTTATTAGCTTTTAATTGTGTATTCGCTTTGTGTATTATGTTCGAGTGTGTTTTGGTTCATTTTATTAATTTCTTTCTTTATTCAACAGACTCAAACGTAAACACAAGTAAATTAACTTGTGTTTACGTTTGTTGTGTGAACAATTAGTTGAATTATTACAAGCACTTTTAATTTTGTACTCGTTTAATTAATGCATAATGTATTTCATTTTCTTAACTTTTTTCTAGATAGAACCAGGGCCGTTTCTACCATTAAGCAAGACTAAGCGGCGCCGTCAAAATTTTAGGGTAGTAAAAGGCATTTTTTTCAATTCTTGCCTAGGGAGGCAAAACACCTAAAAGTGGCCCTGAATAGAACATTCACGAAAGAACAGCAATTTAATAGTTTTCTCACTGATACAAAGGGCCATCTTAACACATTTAGGCGCCTTGAGCTAATAATATCATAATTTTTTTCATAATTCGAAAAAAATTTATTTTCAGTGAAATGGTGCCATGCATGGCACCCTAGGGATGCAGCCCTATTAGCCCTGCTGATACGACCATGTTTCATAATAAATTGTATATGGTAACAATTTTATTTAAATATATTAAAAAAACCTATTTGTTTATGTTTTGTGTAAAATATTTGTAAAATATTTGAGAAATTGAAAAAATATTTTAAGTTTTTTGGCGGGAAAAATAAACTTAAAATAAAAATTTTTTGCAATTTATGTGAACTCCATTCCTTCAGCAGGAATGATGTTTATTAGCACATAGTTAGGCATAATTTAAATAATAAAATTGATTTCTGTGCTTTTGGAATAGCTTTGGATGAATTTTATCTGACTTTTCAGAATTAGATTTCTCCAATTATGATAAGCCATCATTTTTGCATGAACTAAAATGGCGGCTGAGATAGTTGATTACTGCAATCACAACAACTATTATTTGTGTTTGAAAATAACCGGTTGACCACTATGAATTATGGGTAACCATCCAAGAACCATAACTACATCCATGGTTTTTCCGGTTGCAATTTTCAAACACACCCTAGATGTCGCTATAAATCAGCATACAAAATGGCAGACGAAGACGACTTGAAAGAATACCAGTGGGAAACTGGTTACGAAAAGACATGGTAAATGAGTTACAGCACAGGTTTAAAACATTTATGCAAACTTTTTGTCTCGTACTAGGGAAGCAATTCGAGAAGATGCGGACGGAAATATCCAGTCATCGATCGAAGAGATTATTCAACGAGCTCGAAAAAGAAGATTCAGAGAGAAGACAGAAAATGTTCGACTAGGAATGGTAATTTAAGAAAAAGAGCTTAAATTAATAACTCATTACTTAGAAAATAATGTCGTTTTCTAGATGAGACATCTGTACTTGATTGTCGATTTATCAGAAGCAATGCAAGATCAAGATCTCAAACCGACTCGACAAATCTGCACTTTAAAAGTATTTTTAATTAAAAGCACTAAATGTTTATACAAGTAAAGACATTTTTACTTTTAGTTATTACAGTGTTTTATCGAAGAATATTTCGACCAAAACCCCATTAGTCAAATCGGAATTATAGCCACACGGAATAAACGAGCCGAGAAAATAACAGAATTGGGAGGAAATCCAAAACGACATATAAATGCACTTAAAAAAGCAACTGATTTGGCTTGTACCGGTGAACCTTCTTTGCAAAATTCATTACAAATGGCGATACAAAGCTTGAAGTAAGAAATAAATTGTCTAGCACACGTAATTTAATTGAATAGTATAATCATCTTACTTTCTTAGGCATCTTCCAAGTCACGTGAGCAGAGAAGTTGTGATAATTTTAGGAAGTTTAGCTTCTTGCGATCCTGGAAATATTTACTCTGTCATCGATGTAAGACGTTGAATTCCATTTAAATATAATGTTAGCATTTTTTTTTAATTCTAGTTATTGAAACAAACTAATGTCAGATGTTCTGTGATCGGTTTAGCTGCTGAATTAAGAATTTGTAAATATATTTGTCAAGAAACTAAAGGCGTTTACGGAGTAATAATGGATGAAACACACTACAAAGAACTTTTATATCAACATCTGAGCCCACCTCCTGCACTTAAAAATGCAGAATCATCTCTAATTCGAATGGGATTTCCACATCATTTTGCCGGAGGAGATGCTGATGCGAAACCATCCATGTGCATGTGGTAAACACACTTTGATTTTTCGGTTGTTTGCTTTTTTTTTAAATATGTTTTTCTTTTCCAGTCATTTGGATAACAAAAGTGGTTGTCAGGGTTTTAGTACAACGGGTTATTTTTGTCCACAATGTAAAAGTAAATATTGCGAATTACCTGTTGAATGCAAAGCATGTGGTAAGTAAATTTTAATACTGTAAATAAAGTTTAGAATATTGATGAAATAATATTGTTTAGGTCTCACTTTGGTTTCTGCTCCTCATTTGGCTCGATCGTATCATCATTTATTTCCTTTAGATGCATTCGATGAGATGAATATGATAGATGGAACGTAAGTTTTTCTAGCTCAAATGTATTTTTTTAAGTTATATGAAATTATGAATTTTTGGTTTTCAGTAACTGCGCAGCTTGTCAAAAAGGAATACCAGTCGACGAGAAGGGATTCGAAT
Organism: Geophilus carpophagus; assembly: GCA_034687075.1. Classification (NCBI taxonomy): domain Eukaryota; kingdom Metazoa; phylum Arthropoda; class Chilopoda; order Geophilomorpha; family Geophilidae; genus Geophilus; species Geophilus carpophagus. The sequence goes on along the minus strand of JAQFZN010000035.1, from coordinate 13,840 downwards.
GCAAACAGTGCGCTAATATATTTTGTCTAGACTGTGATTTTTATATCCATGAAACGTTACACGTGTGTCCTTGTTGCGCAAATTTATCAAAACTTTTTCAATAAATGTAATTTATGTTTCCTAAATTAAATTTTTTTATTCAAATCGCAGGAAAATTCTTTTTAAACATAATTAGTAAATTTTTAACTAAAAAAAATTAAAGCAAAAAAAAAAGAGGACAAAAAAATAAAATATTTAGTAAAAAAAAATGTATATGTATATATTAATATGAAATTGTAAAATTATTTTTTGGATTTATCCTGCCTTTTTCCGGTTTGAATCGATCTCATAGTTGAAGTTTCGACAGCTTCGATAAGACTCGCGCGTAGACCAGATCTTTCTAAATGATAAACACCTTGAATCGAACAACCTGCTGGAGAACATACATCATCTTTTAGCGATCCGGGATGTCTACCAGTATCAAGCACCATTTTAGCTGCTCCCTAGTAATACGAAATAAGCATTTATTAAATTTTAGAAATTAATTTATAAAAATTATTAAAATACCATCAGTGTTTGGGCTGCTAGTCGTAAGGATAAATCTCTCGGAATTCCCATTTTAACACCGCCATCTGCCAACGCTTCGATCGCAATAAACATCTGAAAAATTAACAAAATTTTTAAATAAAATAAAATTCACGAGAATTTAAAATAAAAATCATAAAATTACGTAAGCAGGACCACTGCCACTCAGACCCGTGGCAGCATCGATGAGAACTTCCGGGACCTCATCACACGTTCCAACGCTTGAAAAAAATTCTTTAAGAATATTTCCATCATCTTCTCCAGTCGAAGTTCCTCGTGCGAAAACCGATGCACCTGCACGAACTAAACATGGAATATTTGGCATTACACGAATAACACGAGTTGTTCTTGGAAGCATCTAGAAAAATTCAAAAAATGATTTCAGAAAAATGATTTCAAAACATTACTCAGTTTATTTAAGGCTATAAAATTTGATAACCAATCACGGAGCCGGTTTAAGATTTATTGCATTAATGCGTATAATTACTTGTTCTAAATCTTTGATAGCAATTCCAAGTGCAATAGAAATGACGAGTTGCTTTTGCGACACCACCGGAGCAACTTCAGCCATTACATTGGGAATTACGGGTGGCTTCACTGCAACTATCACCACGTCACTTTTTTCAACCACTTCGCAATTGTTGAAAGTTGTTTGACAACCTAATGTCTAGATTGAAATTTAAAAATAGAATTATTTTTGAAAATTAATTTTCATTTTAAAGAATAACTTACCGCAATTTCTTCGATGTAAGCTATATCTTGTTTAGGTGAACTTGCTATTATATTACTTGCTTTAACTTTACCTAACAAAAAGAAAATAATAAAATTAACTAATTTATTTATTTAATTATATTTCATTCATGAGATATATAAATAAAATATATTTAACTCGAGTTATGGAAATTTAATACGAGTAAATCGGATCCAATGACTATGACCTCAAATTAAAAAAATAATAAACAAGTTTGGCAAATAAAATTAAAATGAAATTTTCCAGGACAGACTTTGAGAATTAATCTTTTTTATTGGATAAAAGTAAGAACATAATGACCAAAATTTATCTGTTTTTGTCAACTTTGACCTTGATTATTCCAATTACTAGCCCCAAGCTATTATTCTTATCACGTCTACAGGAAAATTCCATTAACCTAACTTTTTATAGTTTATATACTGTAATTATAATTTGTATTATATATCACATATATATGTATTTATATTATGTAATTTATATTATTATAATTAGACTCGCAATGTGGAGCGAAGGTTTTAAATCAAAATCCGAAACTCAAACAGATGGACCAACCTGCCGAAATTATTCCACGTGCGATTGCCTGAGCCATTCGCCCTGCACCGATAAATCCGACTTGCATTTTTTAATTTCTATTGGAAGAATATATAAAACGATTCTGAAAGAAAACAAGGATTAAATTACGAGAAAAAAAAATTAAACTTCCCTCACAGTATACCTCAATCACGACCTATAGCTTTCACAAACACTCACTGCCACATCTGACATTCCAATCAACATCACTACCTGCAGGCCTTTTAAATACAAAATTTGAGATATAAAGAAAAGGAGATTTTGATTTTTAACACCAGAGCAAACTGAGATGGAATTTTAATTTTCAGCATGTCAGCGAATTCTAATAAAAATAAACTTAAGGTAATGCAATGTTTTTTGTTTGTTTGTTCGATTGATTTTTAATATAATGATTCATAATTAAAGATTCTATGCATTCATGGATATAGGTTAGTAGGGGAAAAGTGGTAGTTTTTTTCTAATGAATTTTAACCCGTTCGGTAATTGATTCGCTTAGACAGACTGCAGACACTTTCAAAGACAAACTCGGAGCTTTTAGAAAATTAATTAAAAACAAGGCTGAACTAAGTACTTAGATATTTTAAGAGTATGAGTAATGTTATCGTGATATTCATTTGATTGAAATAACTTTTAAACAGGTTTTGTTGATGCACCATTGCGGATCCCCTCCACTGACGGAGAAAAAGAATTTGGTTTGTTTTTTTCACAATATAAATGCTTAATGTAATATTTTTTCATTCAGTTGCAGCCGGGTGGTGGTTTTCTCGCGAAGACAACTCGTTTGATGCTTTGGAAAGTTCGGATGTTTGCATAGGATACGATGAATCCGTAAATGTTATTTGCAAGTTTGCGAAAGAAAATGTAAACCGAAAGCTATCGATAAGACACACGTAGATAATGTAAAAAATATTAATATTTAATATATATATATATGTACAGGGACCATTCGACGGCATTTTAGGCTTCAGTCAAGGAGCAGCATTCGCTGCTCTTCTTTGCATACTCGCGGAAGAGAAAAGTGATTTTGATTTATAAAGCCATTGCCTCGATTCACATTAATTTTTTTATTTTATTTTATTTTATTTTGTAGAACTTCCGTTCGAGTTTAAATTTGCCATATTAATAGCTGGATTTAAAAGTCGCTGCTCTAGTCACGTAAATATGTACAACGTACAAACATCAATGCCATCATTACACGTGTTTGGTGAAACCGATAAAGTTATTCCTATAGGTAAAATTAATTTAAATTTATTTTTTTAAACAACAAATTTATTTTCATTTTTTATTTTCTACAGAATTAAGCAAAGAGTTAGCGCAACATTTTACAAATCCTACAGTGATTTGTCACACAGGAGGACATTTTCTGCCAGTAACGGGACAGCAAAAACAACTCTATCTCAACTTTTTAGATAAAAATTGTTCGTAGTCACGTTTTCTATAATTAAAACAACAAAGTTAAATCGCATTTAGTTAATTTATTGCTACATCACTCGATTATTTACAAATAATATCTGTATACATATAAATTTTAATTATATTACTGGAATGTGTGAAAACAAATTAGGAAAATAGAATTACGCCTTAGCCGATACCTGTGTACCACTACTTCCTTCCGAATCTGGTTTCTCTAACTGCTTGCCCAAATATTCCCTGCAGAATAAACAGAAATGAATAATATAACAAACAGAAATTAATTTATCATTAAATTTATTTTACCAATTGTGAACCATTAATTTCTGCACGGCCAACAGAGATTCGTAACGGACATTAGGATCCTCGTGAATCAAATGATGCATAACAATTTGTTTACCTCCCAGTTGTTCGATTATGCTATTTACAAAATTATAAATAATTTAATAAATATTTGTTAAAAATGTAATCGGTTACTTTTTTCCACGTGGATAATGGCGCACATATTCGCCGATGTCGTGAGCAGCGACACTCAGAACCAAAGGATCTTTGCTGGTTTCCAACAAGTTCACTAAAATCCTAATCAAAAAGTATTCTTTCTAAGTTTTAAACTCAAATTAAAATTTCATATTATTATACTTTAGTAACGAATAATTCTTTTCATTTAAACGCATAGCATTTTCTCTCCAAAATTTAGCAGACTTGTGCACAGGGCTCCATTCCAAACGTCCAGATTTTACTTCGGTAGAATATTCGTCAAACGAACTAAAACAAAAAATTAATCGTAAAATTTTCTATCCAATTATTTATATCGTTTACCTTAGGTCTTGGACACTTTCTTGTAGTTTAGTGTTAAGAAATTCAATATCTTCCGAAATGTCAGGATCATCAAATTTGCGTCCTTGCAAAATATCAAGTTGTTTAAGTACTTTGCATTGAACCATAGCGATGGCATTATCTCTAGACACATCGGGATCTTCGGGTTTCTCTAACAAGTTCTAAGTATAAAATTTTATTAAAATTATTTTTAAATTTTATTTTTGTTATAAATACTCACTCTATAAACAGCTAAAATAATTCGAGTCACCTTATCCTTTACACTCTCGCTTAAGATGTCAGCCAATATAGGTACAACTTTGAATCTGAGAGAGATTAAATTGACAGCAAATTAAACAAAAACAATTTAAAACGAGATCGAATCGTTTTACTTCTGCATTTTTTCAGCCAAAGTTGGATTAAATGAAATAACCCATAAACAAAATGTTAGTTGATACTGAATCTGGAAGTTCACTCTTCCATCCAATACGTGCACCAATCTGAGTAGCCAGAATAAACAAAAAATATTAAATTATCTTTTGACATAAATTTCACATCAGATCTTACGTCGTAATGCCATCGACGCCAACAAAAGCTAATCTGTATTCATCGGTGCGAAGCATCATTTGAAGACAACGTGCAGAAGATTGAATGTACTCGTTGCTCTACAAATGTTAATTGAAAAAAAATTAAAAACCACATATATTATCGTTTTAAATAAAAATATCAGCTTACTTGCATTCGAAGCTGATCTTTAAGCCAAGTCAAATAAAAATGCAAGTCGGGACCATCCATCAGATCTTTGCTCCAACACGCAATTTTCGAAATGATACGACTCGTCATGTTGACGATAAATCCGTCGGGTCGATTGAGCAAGTTGATGAACGCTGTCCATACAGACTCGCGATTTTTCTTAGCATATTCTTTAAAAATTTCAACTCTGCTTTTATCTTCCTATTTTTATAGAAAAGTCAAATTTTAATTCAGATATTTATAGTATGATAGAATGATAATTTACTTGAAGCATGTCGTCGATCAGTGTTAAGATGTACTGAATGGTTTGATCTTTCGAAATGTGACCCAATAAATTCATGAAAGTCTTGGCGCATTGTAGACGATAATCGCGTAAAATAATTTCACGTCGATCAGGCTGTGCGTTGTCAAATGCCACAATAAAATTGTAATCTTCTTGACTAATCATCTGACTCCTAAATAAGATAAACAAAACTTAATCATACTTCATTTATTTTAAAATTTTTTCTATATTCTTACTGTAAGTACGATTGCCAATTAACTCGTTGATTACGAACATCGTTAGCCCGTTGTTGCAAAATGCTAGTAGCAGCAACCACATCTGAAATTATAGAAAATATGCAGTTGTTTATTGCACGAAACCAGTGATAACTCGCTTTGGCCGGATCCATCAAAGCATATTACAATTTATCAATCTATTTATTCGTTCAAAATGTTGTTAACATCTTACCTCCCTTTTCCTCATCTTCTGAAAAACTTGAAAATTTTTCTGGAAGAGCCATTATTTGACGTCGAAGCGACTTTCTTTTAGACGAAAATTAGTCAGCTCAATATAATACACTCAGCTCGAAACGGGAGAGACTACAGGTTGTGGTAAAACCCGAAAAGATTATGATAATAATAATAATAAATAATATTATTTTTTAACAATCAAGAAATTTTAGTTATTAACAATATTATTTTGCCCTTTTTTATTTAGTGAGCGTTACTTTAATTTTTTGTTGTTATTTTTGTCTTTTTTTACTTTACAATCACCCGCTGTTCCTCAAGCAGAATAATAGCAAACTTTTAGTTTATTTTTGTTTTAAGTAAATAAATAAAAAATTAATAGAGAATAAAATTAATTTAAAACAAAATGGAATGCTAAATTAGAAACAAAATATAAAATTTAAACTTTTTGAAAAATTTAGTTTAAAAGAAATGTCTACAGTTAGCGCTACTAAAACTGACAAACTGTGGAATTATGGTTGAGATTATAGGGAGTGCTGTAGCACGTGACATTTAAAATGCTTATTTCAAAGGGACCGTCTTGAATTTCTTCCGAGTGTTTGCATTGTTTTCATCCAAGAAAAATGTTTCAAGACGAAAGAGGATCAAAGTAAACAATAAACGAAGCGAAGAATTAGAAACGGTGTCAAAAAGTAATCGATTACGATCAGTCAATTTCGATCACTATAGATGATATTTTTTATTATTGCAGGCGCCATCTTGGAACTATTTTATTTACTCCACTTTTTTTTATTATCATATCAATTTACATCAATCGAACCAAGTGGATCGTAACGAGATTTCAAAGAGCTGAAATATTCATAACGTTAGCTTTATAATATACATAAATGGTGAATTTTATTGAACAAAAATAGTTAAAATATTTTAATGTAAAAAAAAAAGTAAGGAGCAACAGCAGACGAACGCCGCACTTGTCATTGCACTGTTGTGGCTGGTGTCGTTTGCTCAGCACCTAACACTACCATTTTGTTTTGGCTGTTGTTAAAACCGTAGTGAGAAGACGTATAGTAGCGTTAAGGAATTTGTGAAAATTAGGTAATAAAGAATTGTTAATAATATTTTATTTGGTGGCGCATCGTATAATGTTATTTTATTTCTTTTATTAATTTAATATTTTATAAAATAAAATACTGCATCAGGTTTTTCAATTTGTGTGGATTTGGAACGTTCGACAGCCGACTCGAAGCTGAGAGAGAATAATAGAACATGGAGCAAGCAAATGGCGTGGTTGCGCCAACAAAACGTCGTAAGCCTAAATGCATTAACAAGTATATCGAACGTTTTAAAAATGTAGACATAATTTTGGTCGATCCATTTCAAGCTACCATTTCGAAGAAACGAAGTTCTACAAATACGCTTTCAGCAGCAAATGGAAGTCAACCGAACACTCCTTCGCCCGTAAAGCGTAGAAAGAAAGGCGAAGGACAGGTAGAAGATATACGAAATATTTAGCAACTTATAAAAATTTAAAACAATTGTATAAATTTGCACATAGGTATTTAATAACAGCGATGCGTATTGCTGGTTGTGCCATCGAGAAGGCAAAGTGTACAAATGTTCGGCGTGTCCCCGTGTGTTCCATACGAGGTGCTTAGGAGTGGATACGATGCAAACGACCGATTGGGTGTGTACGGAATGTACAGTTGTTTTAAATAGCGAGAACGTGGATACACGTTCAAAGGCTATGAAGATGATTGGTCTTGAGCAACTATGCACTTTGCTGAGATTTGCTTTGAATCGAATGAAGCATGCAGGGGTGAGTCAATAGCTGTAGTTATTAATTTGGATGTTATGCATTTAAGTAATGTTTGAAGTAGGACGAAGCTTTTCTCAAACCAGTTTCATTAGAAGAATTTCCAAGTTATGCTGATTTTGTTTATCAACCGATGGATTTAAGCACGCTCGAAAAAGTAAATTGTTATTTACGAATATATTTTATTTTTGTGTATTATTATTATTATTTTTAGAACATTCGGAATAAAATGTACGGGAGTACAGAATCATTTTTATCGGATGCCAAATGGATCGTACACAATTGTATAATATTTAATGGATGTGAGTTGGAGTTTAAAATTGTTTTAAAATTTTTTTTTGTAGCGATAACTACAGTTTAATTTGAAAACAGATCAACATCGTTTAACGTCCAGTGCCAAATCGATCATCAAAGTTTGTAGATTCGAAATGAATGAAATTGAAGTGTGTCCCTTTTGTTATCTTAATTCCTACGTTAGTAAAGACAATTGGTTTTGTGATCCTTGCGTAAGTTTTCTCGATTTTATTTTTTATTTTAAAATTATCTTCAAAATTGTTTTGTTTTGTATATTTTTTTTTAGCAAGAACCGCACGTGCTTGTATGGGCAAAGCTTAAGGGATTTCCATATTGGCCCGCGAAAGCAATGCGAGTAATCGATAATAATGTAGACGTTCGTTTTTTTGGAGCTCACGATAGGTAACGAGCGCGAAGTTAATCGGTTAAAGTAAGATTTTATATTTTATTTTTTTATGTTTCAGAGCTTGGATTCCAGTAAATCAATGTTTTCTTTTGTGTCGAGATATTCCAACTGCCAGTAAAAATAAGAAAAAGGGTAGTTTTGAACAATCGATGGAAGAATTGGACTTGCACATTCAACGTTTGCAAGAACGATTCGGACCATTTCAATATGCACCATTCAGAACACCTATAAACCCTGACGATCTTAATTCTCATTTGACAACATTTTTAGCTCAGGTACCGATCGAAATTGAAAAAAAATTTAAAAATGGATATTGAATGGATTTAACGAAAATTTGTTTCACAGTATAAAAAAGATACACAATTAGACTCGACCGATGGAAATCGAAATCACGAATCTGTCTGTGTTTCGCTCGAATCAAATGATGAATTGACAGGTGATTATTTTATTAAATATTTTATTATTTTTTAATGAAACGAGGTAAATGGTGGTGATGTTTTTTAACAGGAAAAGTTAGTTCGAGCGTGCATTCGGTGCATCTGAAATCGAACAAAGTTGTCGGAATGGAAAATAAGAAATTAGAAACTGCTATAGAACGTTTGAAAGAAACTGTAACTGAAAAGAGTGAGGATGAAATGGACTTGAATAACGAGCAAACTGATTCTCAAAACGTACGAACGGATGAGGAAAGTGAAGAAAATGGTGTGCAGAATGTAGTGAAACAAACTGATGACATTGGATGTGTTAATGCTAGTCCTGCTAAAAAAGAAAGTGCCTTTGTGCAAAAATTAGATAAGACTATTGAATCATGTAAAGCTAAATTAGGCATTGATGAAATTGGGGAAGAGATCGCGTGTTTCGACGAAAGCAGCGATGAAGATGCCAAGAAACAAGATGGCGTAGGAAAAGTTGAAGAAAATGCTGAAAGTATTTTTTAAATTTAAATTTTTTTTTTGAATCGAGTTAAAAGTATTGTTTTTTATTAGATCAGTTGACGAAACTTGTGAAAAGTGAGAAACGAGAAGATAATCAAGTGGCAGAACAAGAGAGAACCGATTTAGACATGGAGTGCAGTGACGATGGAGATTTAGTGATCGATTTAAATGCCGAATCCGACTGTGGAGGCGACGATGCCACATACACCGTACAACAATCTACTACATCAAGAGGGAGTCGATCGAAAAGTGCTATAACCGAGAAACGAACACGAAAATGTCGATCTCGGTTAAGTATTACCGACAATGTGTTGCAAAGTATACAAGAAATTTAATTGTCATGTGTATAATAATAATAATAAATTTGTGAATATTTTTTTTAGAACCAACAACAGCAAAAGTGGTATTGGCAGCGAATCAATTAGGAGCTTCGTCTTCGAATCCACACGTAAGAATGATTGGTTTTGTGAATGCAATTTCTCACAGCCTGGATTTGTTGGCACACACACACACCCTCGACTTAACCAGATTTCGACCAATAATTAATTTTATTAGCTTTACGGCTGTGTGTGTGTTGGCAGTGGGATTATATAACACATTTGTACTGGTTATTGTAGACTCTTCCTATACGCATGCCCATGCCTGCCCTACAGTCCCGTTCCCTTGTCACTGCTAAAGGCATGGGCCAGGTGGCACCCCCCTCTAGTCCTGGTCCAGGCTGTGACATGAACAAGTACTCACGCAAGGTATGTTTTACGAGAATGTCCAGCCATTTGTTTTTCTATTTTCTATGAAAATAATATTATTAAGTGCCCTGGTGCAAATTGTTTTGGTTTTTGTATCGCATCGATGTAAGAGGAAAATAATAATAATAATAATTAGTGTTTGTAATGTCAGATGATGGACTTTATGCGAGGTACGGTGGAAGAAATGTTTCGCGATATGGCCAGTTCGGGTAATTTGGAAGCGAAGGTGAAAACTCTTCAATTGGAAATCGAAAAGCTGCAATGGCGTCATCAGCAAGAATTAGCCGAAATTAAACACAATGCCGATTTAATTCTGCTGGAAATGAGGGCGAGCATGGAATCGGAGAAAGTAAGAGCATTGACAGAATTAAAACGTCAGTGTGAGGAAGATAAGCAAAAAGCGATCGAGGAAACCAAAAAAAAACAATGGGTATAAACGATCGATTAAATGAGTTTTTTTTTTAAATTAATATAATATAATTAATGATAAGATTATTTTTATCGCAGTGTGCAAATTGTGGTAAAGATGCAATATTCTATTGTTGTTGGAATACTAGTTACTGCGATTTCTCGTGCCAGTCGGTAGATAGAACGGAAATAGATTTAAAATGTGAAAATTTATTTGATATTTTTGTTTAACTCGGGCAGGCACATTGGCCTCAACATATGTCTACTTGTACGCAATCGCAAGGAACGTCGGAAAATGAGGATGTTCCTAAAGTGGCTAATTGCTCGGCCGTATCGATAGCGGGTCCTACAAAACTAATATCGTCTATTCCACCCAACCAAATGCAAAGAACGGGTCAAGTTGGATCTGTAGATGGAAGAAATTATTCAGCAAATAATCGAAGAGAAGAGGTTCGTTGTTAAGAAATTAGTAATTATTATCTGTCAGTTATAATGCTTTACACGAAATTATTCAGACTCACGATTTATGGTCGAGGAAACATCAGGACGACTCCAGTACGAATTTGAAGAGACACGAAGACGAGCAACGGGAACGTGATAATAAACACCGACATCAGAATCAGATTCAAATGACCACGAGTCAGCAGAACAACAACGCTTCTTTAGGAAATCAATACTCGAATGCATCGGGTGGCCCTGTACAATATATTCCTTCAAATGCTGTTCAGGTATATAAATCCAATTTTGAAAATTTTTTGTTTTTTTAATGAATTATTTTCAAATAGGTAATTCCTCAGACATCATCTTTAGCGAACTCATCCGCTCTACAAGTCCAGTACGTTACAAATTCGCCTCGATCGATGTCTCTTTCGAGCCCGGTAACTACTACATCATCATCATCTTCACCATTTGCATCTGCGTTCTCGGTACAACAGAGTTTGTGCCATCAATCGTCCAATCAACGGACATCATCATCATCATCATCACAGTCGCAACAAAGATCGTTGCAAGTGAGTTGTCTTAGAATAAAATTCGAGTACTAATTTAATAAAAACGTATTATTTTCTTTAGGGAAGCAATCCTATGTATCCAATTATCATCCAACCGGATTCTCAGTTCGGGGGGGTTGGGAATCGGCAAGCATCTTCTCCACCGGGTGCTGCATCTCATTCGTATCCACATGGTCCTTATATACCAGGCAAGCCTTACCACTTGTCATGAACGAATTGAATTATTATTACTGTTGTCATCCGAGTTCGAGTATAAATATCTTTTTATCTCTGTAGTTTTAGTGATTATAATAATGAGTGGATATTTTTGCTAGTTACGCAATAAAATAACTATTACAAATTTTTAAAATTTTACATAATTTAAAGACATATATTATAATAAAAGAGAAGGTTAAAAAAATAGTTAAAAGCCCAACACTGATTATTAGTAAAGATAAAAATAAAATACTAGTTGTCACACGAAGTACATGGAGCCTGTGTTATTGTGAATGTTAACTGCTGCTTGCATCAATGCAAATAAACGTTCATAATTTTCATCGCCTCTATCCATTCTGTGAAAGTAATGTAATTTTAATTTATTAATATTATAAATTTAATTTAATTTAATTAAATACTACCTTCTCTGTAACTGCTCTAAATGATAACGTGCTCTAAAAGCGACCAAATGAGCGTAATAAGCAGGAGCCGGTATAGACACAGAACGAGTACAACGAGCATAAGTATGACACAATTCATATGTGAGCTGTTGTAACTGATCAGCAGTAAAATCATTATCGTCCCATAAAATGTGGTAATGTGTTGGACGGCTCGTTCCCTGGATATATCGATACATACAATGTTTTATATGAAAAATAAATTTAATTAAAAAATTTACTTGAATTCCTTGATGGCTACACAGAAAAAAATCGTTTTCGATCGGATGCGTGATGACTGTGTCTACAGTTGTACCTGGTGGTACATTTCTACTTCTTCCTATAGCTTGTCTAGAATCTTCACAAAAAAGACGCGTATGATGTCGTTTTTGAACGACCAAAAATGTAATTGCCGGTTTAAAAGTTTGACTGAGACTAGAACACGCTGCTCGAATGGCGATAAGCTCATGATGTAAAACCTTAAAAAAAATGAACTATTAATTTTAAAATTTGTAAATAAATGAATAAATAAATATCTCCTTTGCATACCTCTTGAAACTGTCCTTCTCCAACACCATCGCGATAAAATATTATCCGTTGTGGCTCACAATTTAGTTTTCTTTTGAAATCAAGTAACAATGCACGCACTTGCTCTTTCAAATCGACAATCACTTCCTTACGATGTTCTTGAACACACACTCTAGCTTGATAAATTTGTGCATCTTTATCCATGCTACCAACAATCTATCGAATTACAAAATAATTAATATCAAAATAAAAAGTCAATTAAATTCGTTATTACCGCAGCAATCGATGGTTTTTTAAACTCTCCAGCAGCGGGATGAGTTACGTCCGCACCCAAAATTATAACCGGGGTTTTGAAAACTTCTGACCTCACATAAACACTAAAAATAAAAACAAAACAAAAATTTTAATCAAAATAACACCAATTTTACAGAATTTTGCTATACTTCGGTGTGGCCGAATGCAGTACACTGTTAATTCCTCCGAGCTTTGCGTTGATTTTCATTAATATATTTGTCAAAGTAGCCGGGTTGCATTTTACAATATTTCGAAACTGGACGCATTGAGTTATTATGCCCAGTTCGGTATCGCCTATTCGTTTAATTTCAGCTACGAAACAAAATTTTCATTACTTTCTTAAAAAGATTTTTTTTTAATATTTTTTTTTTTACTAACCGTACAAAGGTGTTTTGCCTGGCAACATGACCACAATTAATTGCAAATTTGGAACTTTTTGCTTTTTCTCACTTAATACAATCTTCATATCTCTCTGGTCTCGTGGATTCAACTGATGGACGAAACATGCTGGACGCATTCTAATACCCGTATCTTGAGCAGTCTTACATAAAGCTGTACAAAAGGCCCTGAACATAAAAAGTATTAGCAATAAATAAATAAATAAATTACTTTAGTAGCTAAATTGATTATATCTTACTGTATGTCATCTTCTCTGAGTCTAGTAGCATTTATTACTCCCCAATGTTCGATACTAACAGTTTTAAAGAATTGTAGTCGTCGCATGTCCCACACGCCTTGGTACGGATTCACTACCTACACTCGAACAAAATTTACTTCATCGTATGTAATACATTAAGCAATAAGTATTTGTCAATACTTTATCATATCCAAGTTTAATAGGCGGTGGTGGAAGAATACGACCATCGATGCACATCATTTGATCGCTTACAGAAATACCAAATCCTCGTACATTTGCATCTTGATTTAAATTTGCTTTTCTTACCTATTTATCATATTTTAGTTTCTGTGCTATTTATTATAAAATGAAAAATACTTACTAAATCTTGTATATCTCTCTGCCTCTCAGGTGCAGGAATTGCTGTACTCTACATCAAAGTTAAACGTGATATAGCAAAAATATAAAAACAATAAAAAAAATTACTCTTATCATTTGTTCAGTTTGTGCAGCGCTAATCTTCCTAGCTTGTTGGCCAGCAGGAATTCTGCACACCTAAATAATG